>CM039680.1:50814904-50938041 GCA_022537955.1 Schmidtea mediterranea | reverse complement strand
TGAATTTCAACATGTATGTAGCCGATGTAAAACATGCTGAATAAATATTTTTATCTACAGCCTTAGTGCATCGAAACTTTTATTCCAAATGCTATGTAAAATATATATTTGTTATTTTCCGGCCCACAGCCAACACATAACGCAAGAAAGCAAAATCTACATAGTACAGATTTGTGTAAGTGCGTGGAAAATCGCCAATGATATGTACCCGTGAAGACTCAGCGTGCGGAACGCAGGAGTTGGAACGTCAATTTATCCGTACATAGGGAAATTGGAGGGTAAATGAGTAGTTTATTGGCTGCTCTTCACATCGTAGTTTCTGTAAAATTGACATAAATTTTAACAACAATCGGCTCAAAATCACTAACACCGAGTGGTCCAGTGGGCACTCATTAACTATGAAATGAACATACATAGATCTTAAGGACAAAAAGAGGGAATGGTAGCGGGGAAACTTGCGAAATCGTTGCAACAGTTAAAATGAATAGCCATCGGAAAAAGAAATATCCGAACGACCAAAATCATGAAAAATAATGTTTTTAATAAGATTAAATAAATTAATTTGATTGAGGCGGAAAATATGGCGGACGCTGCTCAAATTTTCCGAAACTAATTCAAATACTTAAACAAAATAGTAACGTTAAAAATGAATGCGTTAAAATAAGGGCGGAACGCTGCTCAAATTCCCGAGTCATATGAAAATACTTTGTCGAAAAACTGTAGAATAGGGTGAACCGTAAAATAAGGCGGAACGCGCTGCTAAAAATTTTCGAATTTACAAAAATACTTATCAAAAAACCGGAAAATATAGGTGGACTACGGCTAATGTTGTTATATCAATAAAAAAATTTTTTAACGCTGAGGAACAAGGAAAGGATCCCTACAAATCTTATAAATATAACGATAATGATAAGGGTAATGGTAATTATAATAATAATTAATATTGATAATAATAATAATAATAATATAATATTGATAATAAATAATAATGGTAATAATAATAATCATGGTATTTGGTAGTGTTGGGCCAGAACGTAAACGGCCTTGAAAAATGTTTAAATTGATCCAGAACGATCACAGCGCAGATACTAACATCGCAATTTAAATTAAACGTTGAAAAGGACACCAATTAAAACCATATAAATCTCGAGAAATGAAAAGAAATTAAATATAAATTAAGAAACATAAAAATATAATAAATAATAACAAAATGCACCAAGATCCGCACGATACTACACAAATAACAACACAGAAAAACACGAACAAATTTCGACAATCGAAAAAAATCAATTAAAGGTCATTAAAGTGAAATCTTAAATCGAAAATTTTGAGATTAGCAATATTCAATAAAAAATCAATAAAAAATTATAAAAATAATCGGAAAAATAATAAAAATATAATAATTAGAATTTGCTAGAAAAGAACAAGTCGATTTTGTTTTACTGCATCAAATCACACGTCATAAAAATTAGGTATATATACTGATCCATCTTCACATTAAAGTAACCATTTTAAAAAAAACCTTTTTCGAAACCTTAAAACCACTTTGAGAATTGTTTTAAATAATTGTTGAAAATCTTAGATTGATACCATTGCTTTGAAGCTATTTCAAATTTACAGTTATTATTCTAGGTGAGACACATTTTAGTGGACCTCTTTCCACGTCACGTTCCTGCATCTCAAATGGAGCTCTGCTTCGGCGCGTACGGATCGTGGGGAAGTGGTATTTATGCTATGTTTTATGATTAATTTTTATGCATGATTGGAGATGGATAAAAATGGGTAACTATGTTATTTATTATTAATACATATTATTGAATATATCTTAACTTATTTATATATGTGTTTATAAATTTTAAAATGTCGAAATTTTTCCGGCCACAGCAGACACATCGACGCCAAGATAGTAAAATCAACATAGTGCAGACGCATGTAAGAGCGTGGAAATCATCGCCAATGATAGCACCCGGTGAAGACTCAGCGGTGCCGCAACGCAGCGGTCGTAACTCAATATTTATCCTATAGCTTGAAGCCGAGAAATAAGAAGAAGTCTGCTGGCTGCTTCCTCGTTTCTCAATTCTGTAAAATCGACCTAAATTTATATCACATACGGCTTAAAAAATCATCACTAGAGATAGTCCAGTGGGCACTCAATAATATAATATAAACACAAAAGCGCGTTAAGATCTATTAAGGGAAAGGAACGGGTGATTAAATCATTGAAATTGTTGGTATAATAAATTAATTGATGTTTTTAAATGATATTAGCGTAGTGTATATTTAACTCAAATTCACGTCATCAAAAATAGGAAGTATAAGTATCGAAGCAAGTTCGCTGAGCCCTAAATGATTTTATCCATTAAGTCAAAGATGTTAAAAATAAATATTCTCTTTAAGTGAATGTGGAGTTGAAATAAAACAATTATTGGAAATTTAAGTGACTCACGGTTCAATCTAAAACTAACTCCTTGATTCAGGATTAAAGTTAAAACAAGATAAAATAGAATGTGTGAAGGGTATTGTAATGAACTTAAGTAAATCGTTGATATAACTATATTTTTCGTGAAAAATCTTATAAATTGGGATACCACTTATGATTAATTTAAACCCCCGATCTAAATAAAATATACGAATAAAGGTAATGGTTAAAGAGAGTTTAAACAACCTGGAGTGATAATAATAATAAATCAAACTCACTTGTTTTAAATGAAATGCAAGAGAAGCTTTAAGCAAACTTAGATGAAAAGTAAAATTCAACTCGGTAGGTAAAACTTATGAGAAAGTTGCAATTTAACGGATTAATAATTGTTATAGCAGTAAATTTACAATGTATAGTTCATATATGTAGATAAAACCCCATTAGAGGAACAAATCGGATCCAAAATCTATTTTAGAGTAAAGCAAAAGTAATTAAACTAGTAAAACCTATTGCCAGAAATAAATGAATTCATAGTTTAGCTATACTAGTTGCACCAGCTTCGACCAATAATTTAATTCAATGTCGCTAGATAAAATTAGATAAAGCTATGTTTTAATGGAGATTAATAGTTCGAGCATAGATAAAGTACTACTACCATTGGACTCTATCCCAGTTTCGACAAATAAGCGGAATAGAAGAATCATTTGAACCCATCGACCTAATTTCAAGTAAAATCAGAGGAAATAAAAGCTATAATAACCATAAATTCGCTAATAAGTTTACGGCTATAAAAATCGAATGTAAACATTAGATAAACACATTCATGAATTACAATCAAAATGAGTAAATTCAGGCAATCTATGTTGGTTAGAATCATCAATTAGCAGTATAAAACCCATAGGGCCAGGCTTGCTAAAGATCACATTTTAATGACCCGGAAATTGAGATGAATTTTAGGTAAATCGAATTAACTAGGCGATTTAATCACAGGGATTTTTCGTAAGAAATAGTTCTCGACATTCGAAAGTCAATCGAATTACCCAAATAAAACAAGAAACGAACACAACCTTTATAATATAACCCAGTAAAATCCAGGGAGAACATAATCTTCCTAATACAAATCAGTCTTACGATCCTCGCTTTCTTGGATTCCCTTTGAACGTTTTAATTCTTTCTTCGAATGTTCTATGTATAGTCTCTTTTTTCCCATATTAATTCTGCTGCGATCTTCGAAAACTCTTTATATCGTTATCTTTTCTCGCCTCCTTTTCGTCACTGTCTATTTCTGATTGTCGGAGTCCTTCCAATCTGTTTATCGCTTGATTTCCGACGTCGATATTAATCTAAATGGCAGGTTGGAGAATTTCCTCAGGTGTTTCTTCGTTTTGCTGTTCTCCTTCTCCCCAATGCGATAAGTCTCCTTGACAATTAAAATACAGGTAAACTTCATTGGTAATTCAGGGGTTCCTGAGAAAAAGAATCTCTTGTGCTTGCCATCTCTTTTGCTTTGTCGGTCGTGAATACTTTGTTATTCTTTTGAAATGTTAGATATTACTTTGTTCCTCTTTTCTCAGTTGTTCGTGTTTTACTCTTCTCTGTGAGTAAATTACTTTCCTCATTTCAGTCGTCCGGCTGTGTCGAAACTGGTATAATGTTGAATTGCGATTGCTAGGTCTTATTTTTTCCTCTTCCTTCTGCGTTTTTTCCATAGTCTCGTTCATATCGAATCTGATGGTCTTTCTCTCATCTGTTACCGTTATCTCTTCGTTGATTCGCTTGCCATCTAAATATCGGTCATATTTTTGTTAATTTTGGTATTTTTCTTGATTTTTCTGATTATTTGTAAATTTTGATTTTTATTTGATTTTTATTATTTTATTTACATTATTCGTACACTTTCCCTTTCCTTTTACAACGTCTTATCTGGCTTTTCTACTTCTATGTTTTATATAAATTATCTTCTCGCAAGAATAGTTCTCCTCTTAACGTTGTTGTGGATAAAATCGTTGGGGTGTCCCAATCGCTGTGTTCCAGTCGTGTTGTTGGTCTTCCCATCTGTGGTTCATTCCTGTTCTGATGGATTGCGCATAATCCTCTTGTCCTTTCATCGTTAATATCATATTTTGTTTTGAAAGGCCCATGTAATAGTTCATCGTAATCTCCTCTTCCTACTCTGATGGAAAGACACTGATATGGGTGCCTGTTGCATTTCCATCTCGTTTGGATACAGTCTTCATACCCATTTTATCCATTTTTCCCAAACTGTATATGGTGGACTATCTAGAATCTTTTGTGTTTCCATTTTGCTCTCTGAGTTCTCTGCGAATTCGGTTATTTTCCATATAAATGGTGCTGTAAGATGTTTTCTGGCTACTCGAGCTGTTGCGTTTCTAGTTCCTTTAGGCTGCTTGGTCATCTGTTGCCATTTTCTTTCCCATTTCGGCCATTTTCTTGAGTGTTATTTCCTGGCTCTTCTCGAAGTTCTTCTGGACTCTAATATTTCTTCTTACTTCAGCGCTTTTTTGTGCATCATTTTGTTTCTTAGGCTTTTACTTCCCATGCAACATTTCCTATCGTTTCATCATAATTTCGCGTATGCCTCGATTACTATTTTCATTCATATGCTTTTGCATTTCCGCCACCTGGTAGTTGTGTTGGCATTGAATAATCAATGGACCATTGACTGGTTTGCCGCTACATTCGTTCCAATGTTCTTTAATTTGACTTTATCTCTCTTGTCGCAATTGTTTGTGCATATTCCTTCGTATAGATCACATATTGTTCTCTTTGGATTCCGATTTCTATTTCTATTTTTTATCCAGTTCGTCGGTGACTCCACAGAATTCGCATTTTTCCCTCTCTTCTTGATGCACCACTTTATGGCTTGTTCTTTCATCGTCTTTTTTGTTGTGACGTTTGGCAATTTTCCCGCATAAATATCTCGTTATATTCGCATCGTTTGCGTGACTTTCGGCTTCCTTTCATTAAGTCCTTCCATTCACATTCTTTTACTTGATGAATTAATAGGTTGTAATTTTCTTGTTGGTGGTTTGTCCATGTGTAGGATCTTCGTCTCTTTTCTATCGTTTCGTCACATCCAGTGCATTTGTTGTTTCTGTTTCTATCACTCTCTATCTGTACATCTGCTAACATATTCTCGCATCCACATTTCGTCTGTCTCGCTCCAATCAGTTAATTCTTTACATTTGCAACATTTGAGTCATTTACTTTATATCATTTCAACCACCTTTGATTTTTTACCTTCATTATTCGTCTTCGTAGTTTCGGAACTGGATCTCGCTTCCTCTATTCTCTCGATATTGTCTGCATATCTACAAGAATTTCAATCACTGACGTTGCTTTACTTCTATCGTTTTATTTATACATATTTACCACGGTACGCTTTATTTTTACTCTACTGTGAATCCGGTTCGGGGTGAAACTCTGGCATTGATGCTATCCATTCCACCCAACTTGCTGGATCTACGTGCTGTTGATTGTTACGTAGTCTTCTAATTCGTCAGCTTGCCATCTAACTTGATCTGTCAATTGTTCATTCATTTCTCTGCAATGGCTTATTATAGTTCTTTGCTGCTCTTCCAGTCTTATGGCTTGTTGTAGACCTCTGTTCACACTTTCCGTTAATACTAGATGAGTATTTGTCCACTGAGTTTGCGCATTGTTTGTTATTAATGTTCATTAATTCACATTGTCGTCTCCACGTTGCCTCGATCCCTTGATCTTGGTTATATTTACTTGATTTAATTCTGCATCTCTTATAGGCTACATCTGGCAGCTTGCTGGTTGCTTGTATTCCTCTGTGAAAACGGTGGTATTCTCACTTGAATTTGCGTTTGATTTACGTTATTCGATCCATCTGTGATGTTATAACACATCATTTAATTCATCGGCATTCTTCTCTGTTTGCGTATTGCTCTAACACATTTTGTACGGTATTACATATAGATTACATATTTTACTAATTACTTACATAATATTTTACACTCTCCCCATTAACAAATGTCTTTTTTTTGTCTTACACCATCGGTCTCCGGGGACCCCTATACGTAATGTCCGTTAGTATCCCCAATTTCTCATTCATTATCGGCGTATACATCAGATTCATGGGACCATTGTTGTGGCTTCGATAATGGGGGCGGTTCTTTTAACCAGGAGTCCGCTTGTAAACTGGAATTTCCTATGATTTTCATATTTCCTCAGTTCTTCTGGCCATCGTATTCCTAATTCGATATCATATTGAATTTTCTACTGCTAGGCCATAATCTTCTCTTTGCTGGCTTCTTTCTGCATTTTTATTCTTCACTAGTTGAATATTATCAGCATTATTTATGCTGTTACTTTGCTGTTGTTATCCAATCATTTTAATCATATAATGCTTTTCGTTAGGGCTGTTATAGTTGTATTTTCTCTTGCAATTTCGTTGTTTCCATTATGCCTTCTTTCGGTTGCACATTTTTAAGTGCTTTCTGGAGTTGTAAGCTTCGTGGATTGAGAGATGGGCTGTCGTCCATGATCATTCCTTTTCCATGTTTCGTTTCCTTGGTTTTCTCTCGGATTGTTATTATAGGTTGATCTGTTGCATTTGACTTGGGCGGTTTCCTTGTTATCTTTCTCCAATGTTCATGGAGTTCCCTTTGGATATTTATTACATATTTCCCCAGTTTCCTTTTCGATTAGGGATACGATACTTTTGATTCGTTATAGTTTTGTTTTTCGCATTGGATCCTTTATATTTACAAATGGTTCGTTTCTTAGGTCGATACGCAGATTTTTGTGATAGGTTTTTCACTGTTATTTCTCAATTACTATTTCTTCTTCGTTTGCTGCATTGAACTCTATGTTTATTTATTACTGCTTTACTTTCTCTGATCTGTCGTGGTACGGTTCCTCTTTTGTTTCTTTTTCGGACGTTTTGTCGCGTAATTGATTTCTAGTAACTTTCTGGTTATTGATTTCCAGTATCATCTCTTCCTTCTGAACGTGTACTATATACTTTCCACGTTTTCTTTTAGTTGGGATGCGGTATTTTGGTTTTTGCATATCTTCGTTTCGATTGACATTTTGATTCTTTCATTTCACGTTTCCGTTTTTCTTTTTGGTTTCAAATTTATTACAAACTTTTGTAATAGGTTCTTTACCCCGCTAATTTTCAACTATTATTCTCTCTCTACCCTTTGGGTTCTCTTTCTACTTTTATTATTATTTCTTTGTTTTTTCGGTGCTCGACGTTTGTATGGCTCTTCTTTTGGTTGTTGTGAGATTTTTCTCCCAGGGTTTTGCTAGTGTGCACGTTATTATTATATCGTTGTTGCACATATTATATATTCTGCATTGCCTTCAGGCTATTCCCATTTCACATTTTCTTTTCCTGCTTTCATATTCATTTTCCAACACCGATAATTTTAATTTGTATACATACTTGTTCAATGCGTCTATTCCTCTTTTATTATTCGTAATTTGCCTATTCCTGGCTTACTGGATTTTTTACTTTCTATCTTTTGTAGCATCTCTACATACGTCTTGGTGGTTGAAATGATAATGAGTTTCGGATCGTATTTCCATCTTTCCTGGTTTTCCTATCGAGTCGAATTGGGCAACTTATGCTTGTATTCATCGTCAGTTGTAAGCATATTTCCCTTGCTTGCGCTTCCTTTTTCTCAGTTATTGTTCGTATTCTGAATGATTTTATTTTCCTTCGTGACGTTTTCATTGCTTCCGTTAACTTGAATGGACGTGAATTAATATCATATTTTTTGTAGCAGGTCGCTCGGTTTTGAATTTTTTCTTTGTTGTTAGTAATCTTTCCCATTGTTGAGACAGCATCCCTTGGTTTTGTTTTCTCTTGTTATTGTTGTTGTCGTTTCTTGACGTTCTCGTTGATGATTCCTTTCTCTCTTGTTGTTTGGTTTATTTGTCTCTAGAATTTTTTATCATCCCTGGGTTTTTGCTGTTGTTCATCACTTCCTTCCCCATTATTATTTCCCATCCGGGGTTTCCTTTGAAAATGTCGTCTCGACATTTATTATGTCAATTTATTTCCTCGTATTACTTTTATTATTCTGTGCTTTTATATCTCCATCTCTTTTATCTCGTACTCGCTGAATCTTATTTTGCTTTTCGATGCCATCTATGTATTTATCATTAATAGTTGTTCCTTTCTATTCTCCCGATTGTATTGCTTCTTTTGGATGCATGGTGAATTTTTAGTCCTTCCCATTTCAACATTGCCTTATCGTCTTTGGGGAATGGATAGCTGAGCATATATTGTTTCTTTTAAAAACATTTTCTGTTCTTACCATATAGTTAAATCGAATATTTTAAGTGATGATCTTCGTAGGTCCAATTTCCATCAGATTGGCTGTTGCTTTCGTCTTGTTTGCGTCGATAGCTTCCATAATGTTTGAACTTGTTTTTACCCATCATTTCTCTTCTCTAATTGTCGCTTACTGGTTATGAATAAATTTTTATTAGCACTTGCCTTCTGGCTTTCAGCGCATATGTAAACATTGTTTTCTCCATTATCTTTCTCTTTGAATGAGTGCATCCTGTTTTTAATAGTTCTCTCAGAACTTTGTAGAAGCATATGGTTGCAAACTGCAACATTAATTGGTGTTTGTCCTTTTTCGTTGGGTATATTTGAGTTGTGCCGCATTTCTGCATAAGTTGGTTATATCCATTATTCGTTGAGTGGTTCTTATGTGTACCGCAATATGTAATAGGTACGTTTCCTTCTACATCTGCATAGTGAATATCGTATACTTTCTTTTGATACGCTCCATTTCTGGTGGACTTTCTAGCTCCTTTAGCGTTAATCCATTGCGATTTTCCTGCTTTGTTCTATTCTCATCCATCCTTTTCCTTCGACCCATTCTGGCATTATCTCTCTTGATTGGCTTTACTATTATATCATCTTGTCTACATTGTCTGAGTTGCTAGAGTTATTTGGATTCATCATGGTTTAGGTTCTTCTGCAATATTTATTTGATGTCGTTTCTATTTTTCGACTCATCGTTAATTCCGTTTTATACTCAGTTTGTCGAGTTTGTGATCTAGTTTGCAACCTCGAATTCTCTGGTTCTCTTGTTATTGTTCTCGCGTTATTGCCTTTACATCTACTTACGTTCACGTAAATGGTCTAGTAGTGGGTTGTTGACCAATTTAACTCGAGCATTATTCTCGTTTACGTACATTATCTCATAAGGTCCTTTACCACCTTGTAATTTTCTGGCTACTCCTGGGATGATTTCTGGCGTTGCAATTATACCCAGTCTCAACCTGAAAGTTATGTTCGCTAACATCTCGCTTTGATCATGTATTCTTTATTAACTTTCTTGGTTAAATCTAATATTCATACCTGCCGTTTTCCAGATCTCTTGCATTCGTTCCTTGAATCCTGTTACATAATCATCCAATTTCCATATACTGTGATATGGTGGTTGATATTCTAAGTCTATCGGCATGTTGCATTCTCTGCCGTACATTAAATTTGAATGGACTCATTTTTTGTTGCTGAATTATTGACATTCTATAAGCCATAAGGCATAGATTTATATATTCTATCCCAATCTTTTTGGTGTCTCTTAATAATTTGACATCATTTCTATTATATTCCAACTTGAATCGTTCGGTTTGACATTTGTTTGGGGTGGTATGGTGATGTTCTCAACTTCGCAATTTCTGAAGTAATTCAGTTACTTCCTCTATGATTTCGCTCATAAAGTGGTTCCTGATCAGTTAGAATCTGCTTTGGTGTTCCGTATCTGCAGCAATTTTTCTATACTAGGATTCTCGCTATTTGTTCTGGGCTTTTTGGATTTCTGTATTTGCGAATGCTTCGGGAAATTTGGATAAATAATCTGTCACTACTAATATATAGATATTTCCATCGTTGGTTTCTGGTAATTGTCCCTACTACATCCATTGCGATCATCGTCATTGGTTCTGGTGGAATTGGCATTGCGTTTTAACGTGCCTTCAGTTTACTTTCCTGTGCTTTTCCTGGTGCACAAATTAAACAATTTATTCCATCCTTTTACATTCTTCTCCGATATTTGGCCAATAATATTTTGGCGCAGGTCTTGCTTCCGTCTTTTTTGCTGACATGTGTCCTCAAGGTTTTCCATCGTTGGTATTGCATTAATACCTCTTTCGTCTACTTTCTGGTAGCACATAAGTCGTTTTCTCCCATCCATTAATATAACCATCCCTTCTCTATGGTATATCGATGTCTGTGTTTTTCCATATGCTCCTTTAATTTACTGTTGTCGTCGAAGATTTTCATATCATTGGTTTCTATAAATTCCGTATGGGTTTAACCCTCGTCTTCCTTCTTGTTCATTTTCTCATTTTGAAAATCGATATCTTCTCGATAATCATTGCATATTCGTCTTACATCCTCGATCCATTAGTTCTTCAAACTACAAATTCTTGACATACCATCTGCGTTAGCGTTGGCTTTTCCTTGATTTGAATTTTATATACGGGAGTATTCTTGCAATTTTCATCCGCCATCTCATTAACCTTACTCGATGGCTTCTTTGTGTTGGCCAACCATACCAATGGTTTTGATGATCTTGGTGACTTTATATATCTCGTGACCCCATAACAATTATTGAAGTGTTTAATAGCTTGGATTATTGCTAATTGGCTCTCTTTCAGTCACCGAATAATTCTTTCATGTTCTGAATGTTCGACTGTAATTATCCAATAACTCGTTCTCTTTTCTCTATCATCCCATTGTCTAGGACTGCTCCAGATGCATATCCACTTGCGTCTGTTGCTAACAAAAAACGAGTTTCTTATAAATCTGGGTTGTAACGGAGTACTTGGTGCTGATATCAGTTTATCTCCTGAGTGTTTCGAAGGCGACTGTTTGTTGTTCCTTTTCCCAACTAAATGGTATCCTTTTGGTCAATTCTTGTATTGGTTTCGCCAAATTGGTTGCATAGTTCTTGATAATTTCGATAATATCTCACATTAGGCCTAAGAATTCTGCAACTTGGTGTGACTGTCTTTGCGTGCTGGGCAATTCTTTATCTTTTCAATGTTTCTTGGTCGGGTTCTTTTGCCTTTGCTACACAATGTTCCTAAGAAGGTGACTTTTTCCTTGCCCAATCGCATTTGGAGGGTTTCCATTTTAACTTCCCATTGTCTCATCGACGAATACATTTACGGATGTCTTTTAAATGTTGCTCGAAGGTGCTGAATAAAATTAACAAATCATCAAATATATACCATACATTGTTTGATTGCCATGAGTTACAAATTCATACATCTCTGAAATGAACTGTGCGCTTTAGTTAATTCCGAAAAGGCATTTTTTAAAATTGATATAGATTCTTTTCCGATTGTAAAGCAGTCCCTCTTATCTTTCCTCTTTGACCTTTATCTGCCAATAAACACTTTTTAAATCTATGCGATGTAAAATAAGCTGCTCCGGTGTAGGGTTGTAACTTTTCATTTATGTCTGTAACGGATTATGTATCCCGTTTTGTTACGCGTGAGTCGTCGATAATCTATGCAGAACGTTGTGTTCCGTCCTTTTTCTTTACCATGGACTACTGGGAATTGCCATGGCGAACAACTTGTTCGATACTCCTGCGTCTAACATCTTTTTGAACTTCTTTTCTGCTTCTGATTTTTGAGCTCTGCCATCGATATGGCCGGTAGTGTTATTGGGGTATCATCTGTTAAGTGGTATCGGCTGGTGTTGTGTCACAATCCGGCTTGTACGAGAATCTAAAGGTCAGAGGCGTTGCCGCAAAATTATATCTTTAAATTCCATTAGCAGTTTTTGTAATTTTCTTTCTCGTTTCGGTTTAGTAGCTGACTGTCGATTGTCCATAATTCTTTCCTCAGTTCCTTTCAGTTTTGTGTTGGAAGTTCGATATCCATTCATGCGGTGTTAATTTCCCCCAATCTTTCGTTTCGTAAATGACTTTCGTCTTCCTCGTCAAAAATTTGTTAATGTTGATTTGGGAATTTTCATACTGTTGTCGTTTACATACACTATCTCTCTGGGCTAATGGCAGTTCTTTCTTTTTCTCAAATTTTTGATTAGGCTCAAAAATCATTTCGCCTCTGGTTTCCTCATTCACTTTTACATAACAAATCATTTGTGTGCGCCCTGGCACTACTATTTTCTCTGAGCATCTCACTTTCTGATTTTTAACATAATTTCGTTCCGGTTTTATCTCTCAGCTTCCATTGATCCTAGCATCGCATTATTATTCTTTTAACAATTCTGGCATGAGATCCGTTTCCAATTATACAATCTTGCACTCAATCTCCTAATGACTGCTAAGTACGTATTGATTTTCACATTTTTATATTCTATTATCGACCAGATTTTTCCAATGGCTACTACCGAATTTCTTTGCTGCAAAGTTATTACATCCATGTTAGCTTCTTTCTATACCATGGCCATTAGTCTTCCTGGGTAATTTTTATCCATTTTTATTGCTGGAGATGTTTGCCTCCGGTATCAATCATTGCTTTTATTTCTACCTCCATTTATTTCTAAGGTACCGTTAATGTTGGTCCAAGCTAATGTTTTAAACATAAGCTATAGTTGGCGATGTCTGGATACTATGATCTACGCTTCTTGATCTTTGGCTGGTTCTTGGTACTAAAGTCTGCCCAATATTGTTCGTATGGTACTGGATAAATATTTCCGTAATGTTGTTGATCTTGGCTTGTCGGTACGTGTCTTTCTATTGGCATGTTTCTCTCTCACTGATGATGTTGCTTTCTTTAAACATTCATATACTGGTGGTGGATGACTTGTAATGTCCACTATGTCGTGTCTTTCGATTTTCCCATTGTTGAGTTTGCTCTTGAGTTAAACACTCTGCGTTCCTCCTTTGGTTTTTCATTATTGTCGCTGTTATCGTGCCTTCATCTCCGAAATTATCCATCGTTTCCAGTTGCTCGTTTTCTGGTCGCTTCATTTGGTTTCTCGGCTTCTAATCTCATTATGCTTAAATTTTCGTCCGACTTCTTCATCGTACCATTCATTTAGTCAGAATTCCTACTAACCCTTTTTATCTTGTGGATTATCTTTTTGATGTGTCCATGTAGCACCTGTTTTGCTAAAAACGGTAAAAAATCCAATTGCCATTTTCCAGTGATTTTCCTTTCTCTTTTGTAAATATCGAACAATTGCTAACATTTTGTGTTAGGATTACTCTTACGAATTTTGAATAATTGAGAATTATTCCTAAATTTCCTGCCGACTCTTGTCCGAAGATAATGAATCTTCCCACATGGCCTTCATCATATTTTGCTGTAGCGTGGTTGAAAGATCTGGTGAACTCCGCGATAGTAACAATTCGTGTTGGGTTTCTCTCCAATAATTGTTACCTCCCGTTATAGTTACAATGTTGGATAATATTGCTTGCCTTTGTGCTGGGCAATAATAAATGTTCTCTGGGGCTCGTTCCAGAATCTTTCTTGTTTGGTTATATTCCACTCCTGTTGATATATCAACTGGTTTAAATTCTTGCTTCGCTGGCTAATTCTGCAGTCCAAATATTTTTTGGCGGCGCTACTATACTCGAGTTGGGATTGTAAACCACTTCCGTCTCTTATTTCGATAATGGTCCATATTTTACATTACTGCAACTTGAACATATTAGGTCGATTTCTCTGGTTTTATCATCCTGTAACTGCTGAGCGAATCTGATCTTTCCTTATGCATTATTCCAATCATGTTATACATTTATCTCTGGGAATTGTTGATGAATTCTCTGGTAATTTGCAATGTCTTTCGCATTTGTATGTGAACATAACTTCTCCAACGATTTCTTCCGAAATATCCTTTCCTTGGAGTGGTAAATAGCCGGATTGCGTTATCTGGTTCGTGATTGCCATTGCCATTTTGTTTTTAGTATTTCTCTGTTCAAGATACAATCATTTTTAACTAAATCGAGTATATTTTCTGTGATTGCCAATCCTTTGTAGTATAGGAAATCCAATCTTGTTATTTATATACAGATATAGTTTCACATCTTTGGGTTCTATTTGCGCTTTTGCCGTTGTATTGCCTGTTTCGTTGATTAAAATTTCCTTTAAATTTTTACTAGCTACCATTTCGTCCATTTACTCACATTCGCCCCTTTATGAATTCTCATTCCAATTGTTGTATCTGTTATTGATATTTACTACTGTTGGGTGTGACCTCTGATCGGATAGTCGTGGTGATCGTTGTTTTCCGATTCTTCCGGTTCTCCGTAATTCATCTAGTGCGCTTTTTGTGTGTTGGTTTCTGTTTCACTGTGCACTCGTCCTTGTACTTCATCAAATATTGCGCTTTTCAATAAAGTGAGTCTACAAGTTTCTGGTATCAGCGACTGTTGATATACGATCGTTGACATCCCTTATTACATGATCTATCTGTTGCTAGACATTGAGGGTACTTTTTTCATCGCTTGCGTGTCTGGATCCAAAATATCCTTGATATTCTCCAATTTTACTTGGTAGCTTTCGATCACTACTACTCCTTTGACTAATTGATTCAATAGGGTGTACTCTCCTCCTTGACATGTTCCGTCTCCAGCCGTTATTCTTCCCGCAGCATATACTCGGGTTGTTTTTATCTTTCCTTCTTCGGCTGCTACATTTACTCGTCCAGCTATTGAGATACGTCCTGTCGTGAATCCTTCTTCACATTCGCTCCGTGTTACTGAAACCACTGTTGTTTCCGTTCCAGCTTCTATAATCGTTGAATGTGAGTGGTGTCCGCAGTGAAATGCTACAATTTTTCTTGTCACTGAGCATTCTTTGATTTCCGTTTTGATGAAGTCTACTTCTTGGTATACATTATATGATACTGCTGTTGCCGTCGTCTGCAATCTACCGGGGTTTGCAGCTTTGCATTCTTCCGTTTCTTTTAGGGAGTATTTATCGCCAATCTTTATATTATCACAATCGTATACTACGAACGGTTCTACTCCTTTTACGCACATCATCCATATGAGTATTGTAGTAATTATCGCATTCATCCCTTTTCTGGCGGTCTTGGGATCACTTGCATTAATCGTTTGTTTTTCGAATTCCGTTAATAACTCTTTTAACTTTGTCTGCATTATCTCGGTTTGATCATCTTTACTTACTAAATTTATAAAAGCTTGCCATCCTCCTTGAGTCAGGATGAATGGTTCGATTACTTTCCTGATAATATCTGTTATTGCGAATTCATATCCGTTTGGATTGTATCTTGGAGTTCGCTTTCTGTATATCAACTATTGTATTATACATCAGATAGGCTATTCCTACCAAGTATCTATTTGGGTCATCAGATCGTTTCGTTAAGTGATTTATATATCAACAGTAATTCCTCTGGATCTCTAGTTGTGGTTCGTTACTTTATTATCATTATTTTATTTATTATTGGTTTTATTGCTGTCCAAAGCTGTTCGCTTCTGTTCCGATATTATTTAAGTTTCAATTTCTCTTTATCTCTGGGTTTGCTAATCCCAGCATATCAGTTTTATTAATCTGTTGATCCACTTTTGCTACCTTGTTCTTGGCCTTTTCATTTTTTCCTGGTAATTGTTTGTTACTTGACTAAGCTTGTTTATTTCGTTGTTAATTGATCCATCTGCATCTGTTCTTTAGTTTTTTCTTTTCTGGAGCTGCGTTTATCAATTTTGGTCGTCCTCTGGATCTCTTTTCCATTACCGTACCCGGGTTTCTTTTCGTTTGGTTCGTCTGCCGTTTTCTCTGCGATGTTGTAGCTCCTCGTTTCCATTTATCCAGTTATCCCATTCATTCCTGTCGGAGTTTTCGGCGTCTCTCTCTTTCTTTTTATTTTCCTCTTCGGTATCTGGCTCTATAATTTCTACTGGTTGTCCTTGACCACAATACTTAGCTCTTTCTAGTTCATCTGTTATTAGATCGCTTTTCATTTCTGTCATGAACAAATCTCTGATTCGGGTATTTTTCTGCGTTGTTTCTCAATCCAACAAATTTCATTTGATCATTCAGTATCTCTTCGTCTCCTGTTTAATTTGACGATTACTTCATCTGCTGCCAGGTGGGAACTCTGCGTAATTTAGGACTCTCTTGTCGTTCCTATGCGTTTTGTTTTGATTTCTTTTTTATTGAGTTCTCTTACCCGCCTATTTTTTGCTACTGTTAATATATTTTTAGTCCTAATTGATTTGGCGTAACTCCAATTCAAGTCCTCGTCTAATGATCTTTCCTTCGTATTGTAAATTGAAAGCGGTTCGTACGGTATTCTCCTTTTTTACTTCGCGCACTTTGGCCAGTGATGTAGAATTCTCTTCAATTTGTTCGAAGTCTTGGTGTCATTTATTTTTAGACTAACTTTTCTATTTGTTTCGGCTGCCCATTCGGTTATGTTTCCATTTCGGGATAATTTCTCGAAATTGCTTCTGCTTACCAACCGCATTACATTCTCCGATTATTCCTCTATTTCCTTTACAATTATTTCGCAAATTCTTCTACTCTGTTACAAGAATCGGATTATCCATTTTTGCTAAATCTGTTACAGTTCGTTCTTTGATTCTTTGCTCCGGTTTCTTAATATCGGCCTGCCCTAACTCTCCTACATTGTTTGCGTTTTCCGTTAATTCTTGTTAATCCTTCCTCCACAGAATCGTCTTATATCTGTGGGCAAATATTTTATTCTCTGCGAATTTCGTTCTCGAGACGCTTGATCGCGTCTCGCTTGTTCTGTTGAATTCGTATTTTTCATTTCCCGTTCTGTTTCTACTTCGATTGTAATGTATATCGTAATCATCTTTTAACCAAATTGCGGTGTTACATATTTTTTTTCAGTAGGAACTGTGGTAACTCCTCCTGCAACATTTAGTGGATCTTTGGCTCTGACTTATCATTGATCTTGGTCTACTCCCAATTTTTCAACTATGTCTTTCTTCCCACTTTCCGGTTTAGCGTGAAATTATTGAGCTTTTCGGTGACATGGCACTCTAATTGCCCGTCATATCTGCTCTTTGCTAACAGAAAAACTACACTGAATAGATATCTTTCCTTTCCTACCCCCCATCTCCGTTTGGGTATTACTCTCAATTTCATCCGGTATCCCTCCGATTTCCGTATAGAATGATGCTGTGATAACCGATGATTTCTCTTCCTCCAGCCCGTTTACTTTTTCCGCCCATCCACCTGTATTTTCCAAGGGTGATGGGCTCAGTCGAGTCTATCGTTTATTTCCTCGTCTTCTTCGGGTTGCCATTTCCATTTCGTTTGGCATTTCTCTGGTAGATTTTCATATGGTTCATCTTCATATAATTCTAGCGGTTGTTCGTTAGCTGCTCCTTCATGGCGCTTCTCCTCGGTACGTATTTTCTCCACTTGGGTTCGGTTCTCTTCATTTCCATTTCCACTCATTTGTCTTTCATCATTACACCTTTTTCCATGGTGTGATCGCATCGCGAATCATCTATGGGTTGCTAATTTTGTGCTCAACTTCGCCATCTTGTCTCCACAACTGGTAGATAGTTAATATTTGGTCCATCTTTCTTTTCATTTCCTCTTGAATCTTGGATCTGTGTTCCCTTTTTCGTTGTATTTTTCTCTTCTGGTTCATCCATGGCTTGATATTAATGGTTTTGTCCGTCTCCCATATACCTAATTCGTATATCGGGGTTCGTTCTCGTGGACTTATTTGCCGTTTGTGGTACATTATTGCCACATCCTCTACCATACCATCGTCACTATTTTCAATTATTGGTTGGATAATTTCTCGATTTATTCGTCGGTATAATTCGTGTATTTGGCAGTCGGGATCTACTAGTATTTCTTTTATTTCATCATTTGGTAGCTTTATTTTTATCTTTATTGGTTCATCTCCTCTCATATCTCTTTGATGCTCTCCATATTTGGTTATCAACTCATCTGTTCTCTCGTTATCGAATCTCATTATGTCTGTATCCCGTACAGCTTCTACGAACATTTTCATTGAGATCGGTCTGGTTAACGATAATCTGTTAATATATTTTCTAGCTTGATCTATTGCTTGTTCTGTCATTTTTATCTGGTTTTGCCTCATTATCTTTTGTCTCTCTTTTTCTAATCCAGGTTTTATTTCTTTGGTATACAATATTTGAATTTTCTGCCATATTTCCGCTGTCGTTTCCTCGGTTTCGTTTTTGTTTAATGTTACTACATTTATTCCTTTTGGCCATATTAGAGCATCCGCTAGGTGTATATCTCGCTTTATTTTCCTTCCTTGGTAATATAAAGGTTTATTTTTGTAGCTGGGTCCTAGCTTTTTCACTACCCAATCATACAACTCGTTTGTGCTTTCGCCTCTTGTTGCTATTATTTGTCTCGGTATCTCTGGAAAATCAATAATTACCTGATACTCTTCTCTATCATATTCTTTCAGATTCTCTTGGTACTTTTTTATCATGTCTTTCCATGATGCCGTAAACGTACCGTTATCTTGTTGATATCCTTTCGCAATCAGTTTCATTATTCTGCTGTATGCGGTTGTATCTCTGAGGTTTAGGAACATTTGATTTCGGTCTACTTCTTCTACAATCTCGTTGATTTCTTTTAATATCTCGGTTTCATCTTCCCTTGGCACATTCGTTTCCATTTCCTCCAATTCGGGTTTTGATTCATCTTTGTATGGTTTATTTTCTTCGCATGATTGAAATATTTCTCCTCCGAGACTACTTATTTCACTTTCATCTTCATCTGTTTGATCGTCTGGTATTCGTCTTAGCATATTAATATGTGGTTGTTCCTCCTCTTTCATTATCTTTGTTGGTCCTTTTGTTTGGCACCATATCTCTTTTATTCTGTTCTCAATTTGAACTTCGCTCCACGTGGGCTTTTCTTTCCTGATTCTTGTTTCTATTTTTTGTAGCAGTATCCTCTGGATTCGATTTTTTGTTATTATTGGTTCTGATATCCTTTCTTTTTCTTGTGACGTTGATGCTTCCTGCTCATCTTGTTGCAGTTTTAATTCTGGCTCTTTCATTTCTTGCGATAGCACTTTCTTTGCCATCACTTCTATTTTTTGATCTAGTGCTTGTTCTTGTTCTAAATGTTTCAACGCTCCATCTATTTTTAATATTAGTGCCTTCTTTCTTAGTTCCGCTTTCTCTTGGTTTAGGATTGCTTCTTTTTCTTTTAATTGATCCTCCTCTTGTTCTAAAGCTTCCTCTTGCTTTATTTTCTCGAGTGTACTCTCTATTGTTTGTGTCATAATTTCTTCTTCGAGTTCGTCTATCTCGTACATTAGTGTTTTCTCGTTTTGATCTTCCGTTATCATCATCTCTGCTCGATTACTCTCTTGAGTTTCCGGTTTGTCTGATTTCTCAGTTGTCATTACTTTTAGTTGTCGACGTCTCTGTTTTTCCTCCTCTGTAAATTCTTTGATGGCCTCTATTTTCTCCATCGTATTCAATTCAACTGTTTTCTCGTTATCAGTTATCATATTTCCTCCCCCTTCGTTCTCAACACACTGCTCCGCAGTGTGAATTTCATCTGGAGTTTCCATTCTCATCATATTAATTCTCTTCTGGGTTTGTTTTCGATTTTCCCATCTTTGCTGGATTTCTTGGGCTTCCTCTGTTTGTAGTCTTTGCCATTCGGCTTGTTGTTGCTCTTGATATTCTCTAGTTCTCAGCTCTTGAATCTCCTCATTGCTTCTCATTACATTGATTCGTTGTTGTTGTATATTGGTGGGCATCTGTTGCATCATCTCTTTTAATTCCATGGGCATTCGTTGTAGTGTTTCTCGTAACATATCTATTTCTTGCATCACGTTGATTTGTGGTTTCCCCATAGGATTATTGTTTGGTCTTGATTGGTTTGCCTCTCCTCCTATGTTGCATCGCCTTGCGATGTGCCCTTGTTGACCACAATTATAGCACGCTTTGCTATTAAGTTGTCTACATATTCTCTCAGTATGCCCTCGTCTACCACATTTTTGACAATTGTAATTTCGGAAACAATTTTCTGATCGATGTCCCATTTTTTGACATGTGGAGCATTTTTCGTTTGCATTTGGATTGTTCCTGAAATTATTATTATAGCTTACTTGGTTATTACCTCTATCTTCTGGATTTCTTGTTGCTGGTGGCTTGAACATCTGCTGTGCTCTTGGAATGAATTGATTCATAGCTGGGTTGATATTGTTGTTTTGATTGTTGGCATTGACTGTTGATGTTGTTGGTTCTGTGGCCAAGACTGCCACTTGATATCCCAGTCCCAGATGGGCTTCACATCTATTTGCGATTGCTACTGCTTTATCTAATGTCTCTGGTGCCAAGCATCCAAGGTTAGCTCGTATGTCTTCCCTCTTGATTCCTCTTATAAAGACGTCTACCATTTTGTCTTCGGGTAAATCTGCTTCTCCGAAGGCTTCTTTACACAATTTCTTTAATTCGCACGCGTATACTGCATTTGATTCGTCTCGTCTTTGTTTTCGATGTAGGAAGTCCAATATCTTCCTATTTCCTTTTTTTTCTATTCCGAATATTTTTACTAAGAACTCTTTAATCTCTGTCCACGTTGTCAGTTTCGTTACGTCTCTCGCTTCTTCCACGAATACATCTTGTGCGCTCCCTTTTAAATATAAGGGCAGTCGCTCTTTTACCTTTTGATCTGTCCAGTGACAGATATTTTTATACACTTCAAATTCCTTTATAAATGTATCCAATTTGTTGAGACTGCCGTCGAACGGTTCTCCTCTAAACTTTTCTCTGAATTCTCCCACTATCACGTTGTTGTTATTTGACAATGTATTTGCATCCGGAATTGAAGAATTTATAGAAGTTGTCATGTTTGGATTGTTGTCTAGATCTTCTTCGTTTGTTGATTCTACTGTTGCTAACGGGTTTTCGATATTACGTAATTCGTTCTCTTCGCTGCTATTAAATTCAAAATCGGTCAATCCACTATCTGTGCCGGTTCCTGTTGCTGCTGTAGTTGATACTCTGGTGTTGACACTTCTACTGTGGCGAACTTTTTTCTTTTCTTCTGTTTTTAATAAACTCTTTTCGTTATTCTCTTTGCTTTTGCTTCTCGTATGGTTGCTGATGCTATCAATGTTTACGGTTATTCGTCTGCTTGGCTGGTTTTCTCGTTTATCTTTTCTTGCTTTGGTTGCTTTGAAACTTCTGGTTGCTTATTGCTTGTAACTACTTTGACGTTTATTCTAAATCCTTTTCTACTCGTTTATTCAAGTTTCTTTATTATCACTTTGCTTTGCCGTTTGCTCTGAAATATTTTCTCTTTTGCTTTGCTTTGAAACTGACTTGGATTGCTTTGTTTGACTATTGATTCCTAAAAATAAATGACACTCCAATATTCTATACTCTATACTAATTTCTCCTCCATTTACCATACTATATATGTTATCATCCCTTGTTCGCATTTACCGTGGTGGTCTTCTTTATCTGACTCACCCCCCTCATTTTAAGTCTATTTTTAATTATCTATACCTCGTAACAATTATCTATTAACCTCGTATCAATTATCTATATAGTCTTATCAGTTATCTATATAGTCGTATCAATTATCTATATCATAATATCAATAATATAAAAATCATCACACTCATACTCTCATTCAATCTATTAATTATTTTTCCTATGTCTCCCAAAAAATTCATTTTCTTAATCCTCAATCGCTGGCGCTCTATGCCCTCCATAATTTCCGTTGGCTCTTCGGCCTTCGGCTTTAACTCTTTTACTGGTCATCTGTGACCTTAATATCTATCCATAATCATATTTCATCCTTACTCATATCATATCTTATCTGGCGCTCTATGGCCTCTAATCATAATTATATCTCATCTGGCACTCTATGGCCTCTACTATCTAATCATAATCATGCTCTATCAATTTCATCTTTACTCATATTCGTATTCGTCTTATTCATTTTATCTCTCATTGTTTCACCGGACTTGAGCTCATCAGTGACTTTTGGGTATGTTGGAGGCCTCACACTGACTCTCAAGCCATGGCGTCTTTTGGCCGCGCATTCTTCCGGTTACGCTTTACTCACCGCCATTCGGATATTTGGTACTCGGTGTGGGATCCGGGTTATTGTACCAAACTCCTCGCTGGGCAATAAAAAAAACATTCCCTCGGTACTCGGTGTGGGATCCGGGTTGTGTACCTCGAAGAATATAAAAGTATGGAAATGCCTAGACGTTCAATCAAGTTCCAAAAGCGGTTTACTTGATTTCCCGAAAAGTGAAAAGAAAAGGAAGCGATTAAATGTGGGAGCGGAAAATAAACTATCAAATCTCTACCCGCTCCTTCCATCAGATTTCTCGGCTCAATTCGGCCGCTCTCATCTGGCTTTAGTAGGACATTTTGAGTATGAACCATTTACCGGTTAGTTCACATCTCACCTACCGTTTGGCCCCGATACTCGGTGTGGGATCCGGGTTGTTGTATCGAGTTCCTCCCAGCGAAAAAAAAATCGTTCAATACTCGGTGTGTGATCCGGGTTTTTGTATCGAACGGCTCAGCGCCATCAGTCCCTTGGCTGATAACAACCTGAACACGACAGTCCGTAGCTGTCCTCTGGTGCCTCACCACCAGCTAGGGAAAAAAGAAGTCATCTCTAGGTACCTTTAATTAAAACTATTAATTCTGTTCCGTGTACACTCTTTCTCTCACCTCTCGGTCTATCTCTTCACTTCCCCCTTCAAAATTTGTGGTAATCGCATCAGCAAGCTCCCCAAAAGAGGTGATCAATCTCTCGCCGGTTACTTGCTGACATACGCGACTTGGCCTACCAGTTCCTTTCTCACTAGGGTTGATCAGGGTTTCCCTTGGGTTAGCGTACTATCGTTTGATAGCTCAGGTTAACCATTTTTCCTCGTCCTATCTCAATATAATATCAATAATAACACAATAATATCAATAAAACAAAAAGAATTATACCCTAGGAAAACTCGGTTGTCGAAATTTTTCCGTCCAATATTTTGTGTTTCTGTGCATGTGTTTTAATTATTTCCTTACTTCGGCTTTCATGTGTTCGGTCTATTACCTTTATTTATCGTTGTCAGGTTATTATTTTATCTACGAACACTGCATATTTATTTTTACGTTATTTTACACAAACTCATTTATTTCACCATCTGATAATACACATTTATTTCATATCATAACAATTCATGGAAAGTAAACAGTTAGTCTTTCCTTTATTTTTCGCTGGCATAACATGCAGTGCGACTCTTGTGCGCATCCATGACAATAACTCAGGTGTCCGCAAGGTATCACCATTACTCGTGCTTCTTCTGTTTTGCACGCATAACATTCCAAATAAGCCTTAGTTTGCTCTTTCATTGTTGTTGCAATCTCGTCTTCAATATTTTTGACTTTTTCCATTAACTTGTTCCAGCTTTTTCCAAATTTGGTTATCCCCAATCTCATGAATAGAATTTCATATATCTTTTCGGTTGTTACATCTTTATCAATATCAAGCAATTTTATTAATATGCAATGTTCGTCGGAGTACAAGTTTGAAATCGTTGATATATCCTCTTTAGCTCGTTTAATTAACTTTTGTTTATTAATTAGTTCCTCAAGATTGTCATTTTCGATGTTTAGAATCCCCTTTAGTTTTTCTATTATTTTTGTTGGTTCCATCTAAAATTATTAAATTACCCTTTAAATTTATCTAAATACTAATTAACTAAATTCATTCACTTCTTTAATATATTTTGATTCATTTTATCAACTACTATTTTACTCATTACTTGTTGTGCTTTATTCTATTACCGTTGGCTTCCTCTATTTGGTTCCGTTGCTTTCTCTTGTTTATCATTACTCCCTTTACTTACCCCATTTCATTTTATCCCGCATTTTGCCCTTTTAATTATATTTTGTTTGCTTATGCGTCTTGTCGTGTTGTTGGTATCTTACAAGGGTGTTGTGTCATCAAGTATTAATGGATGTTGAATGCTTTGGCGTTGCTGTCTATGTAACTTTAATGTCCGTTTGTTTCCTTGGGGTTTTTGCAAAACAATCGTTGTATTAATGGGTTGGTTGTTTTATTGTAGTCAGCGTGGTTGTTTTTCATTGTTTGTATCGTTATCTTGTAGTTGGGTTGTTCGTTTTTCATCCGTTGTTCTCCGGGTTTTTGTTTCATGACGTTCTCATCTCTTTGTAATATGTCGTCTCAATATTTCTGTTTAAACCTTACACGTTTTGTTTATATTCCTTGGGTTCTTTGTAAAAACAGTCATTTTGAGCCCCCCAAATTTGTATCTAGTAGTCAGGTTGATTGCTTTTTATTGATGTTTCAATTTTCTCCTCGATCTTTACAATCGATCTTTACAACTTTTAAGTTCCACATATTTCATCTCTCCGGGGTTCGGTAAAATGTCGTCCCGATATTTTCTATTTAATTCTAAGATTTTTATTTCGGTTTCCTTTGGTTCTTTGCCAACAAACTCATTCAAGCACCTTAAACATATGTCTATATTTCCTTTGGTTTTTTTCGCAAAAACAATCATTCGATCCCGGCTGAGCCCCCAAATTTGTATGGTGGGTTACAGGGTTTCATATCTTGCTTATCGTTCGGGTGACCCTAGTAACACCATACAAAAAGTTGCTGATCGCCACTTGGCACCCGTTGCTAGGCAACGTTGGTAATGTGTTTAAGTGGTGGATTGCCCGCAAAAATTGAGTACCATATGCTAGTACTATAGTTGCTCGGACAATCCTCGGGTTCACGAGCTGTCGATAGAAGACCTATGCTCGCTTTGCTCGGTCCCTTACGTGGAAATGCGAATTAAATTTAGACTGATTAAATGTAGATGATTTCGAGTCTACCCCACTATGACTGAATACATGAGAGATGATTTATTTAACGAACAACAAAAAATTGTATATCACTGGTCAGTTAATCCGATCAACTTGCTGTTTGTGCGGCTCGGCGTCGGGCCCGTTCCTTACGTCCCGGCCGGCGGAGGGTTGGTTGGATGGCTGTCGACTTTGAGCTTGGTGCGGCATCACCAACGGCACGTTGACTCGGTAGTTGGGAAGGGGCGAAGATGAGCGGATACGTTACCGCTTCCCCTTCCCTACAGGCTGCTAGGGCAACTTCTAAGCCCCTGATCTGCGTGCGTAGGCTCTGGTTGAGCTGGCGTTCTTCGGCCCAGCCCTTTTTAGTAGTGAGTCGATGATACAGTATCTTTGTCCGTTTGGGATCTAAACAGGTCGCCTTGACCTGTTGCACTTCGCGAGTTAACTGTAGTATCTGGCTGAGTAGCTCCGCGTTTGCCTGCCTAGCGCGGGCTAGTTCATTTTGCATTAGTTTCAGGGCCGACATTTCTATAAAGAAACATATTAATTTTGTCTAATATGGAGAACTCTAATTATTTCAAACATGATCATAGCGGAAATCTTATTTAAAACAAAATTCTAAGATGACAATTCATTATAATTTATCATTATCAACATCACTAGAATACAAATGTTAGTTATGATTGTATCTGGGGATTCATGACTCTTCGAGAAATTTCCTGACTCCCTCTTCCGGCGGATAACCGGGAATAATGGGCACTGGTCGTCGGAGGTTGCGTGCCGGTCGAGCCGGGTACGTCTCCGCGATGCGTCCGACGAGAATGTCCTCTTCAACGTTGGCGAGGTACATCCTCGCCTTCACAACTTGTAGATCGACCTCCTCCTGGATCTTCTCCCACTGAGCCAGCAGGCTTCGAGCATGGTCAACAATCTCCTCGGCAGGGTACTGTTCCTCCTCTGGTCGGTGGGGGTCATCCCCTCTGCCTAGTATTTGCCATAGAGACGGGCACGATCGTTTCGGGCGTGGCTCATCGAGAGTCATCGATGGGCGCGCTCGTTTCCAGGCTCGGCGCCATTCATCGGCCTCTTGTTTTGTAATCCAATTTGGGAGCATGAATTCTTGTCTGAAATGAGTTAATATACTACACTCTCACACTATTTACTAGTAGATGAACGTTTAATTCATAATCATAGGCTCATATGCTTAAAGTGTTCGTCAATTTCAGGGGGTATATTAATTGATTACGTTAATGTTCGGGAACTTGATTTTTGATATTTGAACTGAAATCATAGGTGGGTGCGTTCGGGGGACTTCTGTGGTTTCTTTATGTTGGATTTGGGTCATTTATCCTTTAATATGTTACCATAAAATTTATCCGCGTTTATCGTATAGTGGAATCTTATCGGTTTGCGTTCGGTTCCCCTATTGTATGATTTGGATTATCGACAATCTTTGGTGTGTTAGTAAATTTTATTGTTTGCCAAATTGCAACGATTATCTGCACCTTTATGGTGCTATTTATTTCTCGGTGGGAGTAATTACTAGTGTACTCATGCATTTCAAGTATTTATTAAATCGAAACAATTTACTAGTATCTACATAATTTAATTATTTATCAATGTAGACTAATTGTTGATGTATTCGTCATCCGTTAATGTCGAACAGGATGTTTACCATCGACATTCGAAAATCCATGTGTTCCTAATGGCGACATCCGTTCGCTCTTTGTGCCGGGTATTTGAATATAACGAATTTACTATGGACTTTAATTCAGGTTCATTAATTTATTATTTGAATCTAAATTATTTATCATTTTAGAGGACGAAAATTAGAGTTAATTATTCGAATCTAGTTTGGTGCATTTGGGTGATCTTTATACTATGGGAGTCAGTGCGGCTGTGACATGGATTCACGGATTACTCTATGGAGATAGTGAGTTTTATTTTTCTTATCGAATGGTTTATAATTTTACTCCAATGCAGTTATCGCGTTTGGGAAAATTGTTCATGTCGCTTATCTGAATACGGTTTTCAGATTTATGTTATTCGAATTCTGATCGATTTAGTGGAAGCTTATAAATGGCAGTTACCAAGGGAGTTTTAGGCTAACAGTTGATTTATTCGTGGGGATTTTCATCAATAGATTTTTATTTATTTTTGGTTTTGATTTATTCTGACATTATCTAGACTACTCGAACTTCCTTCAAAAGTTAATCGATTTTCTTTGGATTTTTATACTTAATTACATGATGGCCTTGTCATTATTTTAATTACTAAACGCGCTTGGTTTAGATTTAATTTGGTAACTGATCTCAATTTACCTATTGAATCGTTTCAATCCTATGTTGCAGGTAGTTATTCATTTGGGTAATTTGATTTTTATCGCAGTTTCACTCTATTTTTTCTACACATTCTTTCAGTTGGATTCGCGGTTCACTTGATTCGTCAGTGGAATTTTAGTTAGTCTTATCTCGTGCTGGATATAGTGACCTTTTAACCTACAAGCCACTCGAATGTTTCTCAGTTAGATACTTTACGAGGGTTTCGTTACTGTTAACTTGTTTAGAACTAAAGCATTTTATTTTAATACGTTTGGATCTTTAACTAATTTAACTTCCTCTTTATCTAAAGAATTTCAGGACCGAAATTTCCTTTACTGACACGGGATGATTTTAGTGTTTAAACAGTGGATGAATTTAATTCAGACATATAATTTAATCAAAATCCTCTTGATGATTATTTTCATTAAACTAAATCAAAACGTTGTATTCAATTATTTAGATCAACGGATCAAGTCAATTTGAATTACTTTTAATTTGATAAAATGAATTGTAGTCGTTTAATTAATGGCTTATCCATTCTTACCTCATACTAAATTAGTTCAATTTACTGAATGACATATTTATAACTAGTTTACTTTTATTCCATTACTTAACCAAAGAGATATTTATAACTAATTTTTCTTTTAATCCGTAATTTAATTTAATTCAATCAGCGAGATAGTTGTAATTAATTTACTTTCAATCCATAATCTAGTTTAATTTAAGCTATGTGATAATTGTAATTAATCTACTTTTGATCCCTAAGGTAATTTAGTTTTTAAATCCACGATTTAATTTAATTGATGTAATTTTCAATCCATAAAATAATTTAAATTAATGATTTTGGTAGTTATTCTGAAAAGACAATTTTAATTTAGTATAGCAATGATCAAATTAATTCAAATTAGTAATTCAGGTTAGTTATATCAACGACTTCAGTTTAATTTATCCCCGTACCTTTTCCCTTTAATAGATCCTAGACGCATTTGTGTTTACATTATATTTATTGAGTGCCCACTGGACTACTCGGTGTGATAAGTTTAAGCCGTATGTAATCTGATTTTAAGTCGATTTTTCTGAATTGAGAAACGAGGAAGAAGCCAGAGACTTCTTCCTTACTTCTCGCTTCAGCTATAAGGATAAATATTGACGTTACGACCGCTGCGTTGCACACGCTGAGTCTTCACGGGTGCATATCATTGGCGATTTTCCACGCTCTTACATGCTTTTGCACTATGTTGATTTTACTATCTTGCGTGATGTGTCGGCTGTGGGCCGGAAAAATTTCGACATTTTATAGAACAATATATAAAATAATTTATGTAAATAATATTTATTAATCATAAAACAAAATTAACAGGTTACCATTCCAATTCATAAAGTAGCATAAATTCATGTATCATACAATAAACCAAAATGCCTCTCTCCCCACGCCGACGTCCGAGCAGAGCTCTATAGAGATGCAAAGAACGGGGCGTGGAAAGAGGGTTCCAAAATCAATGATCCTCACCTAAAAATTCTGTTGCTGAAAAATTCAAAATTAAAATTGAACAACAATCTCAAATAGTTTTCACGAAATAGATTTAAAGTATTTAAACTAGTTCAAAATGGTTTGTTTCGAAAAACGGTTTTTTGGTTAAGTTAAATGTGAAAATGGATCAGTATATATACCTAATTTTTTGGTGTGTGAAATTTGATGTAGTAAAACAAAATTCGACCTTGTTATTTTCTAGCAAATTCTATTATTTATTTTTATTATTTTTTGATTTATTTTTATAATTTTTTATTTATAATTTTTATTGAATTATTGCTAATTCAAATTTTTCGATTTAAATTTCACTTTAATGAACTTTAATTGATTTTTTCAATTTCGTCGAATTTGTTGTGTTTTCTTGTTGTATTTGTGTAGGTATCGTGCGGATCTTGGTGCATTTTGTTAATATTTTAATTTATTTTTATGTTTATTATTTTATATTTAATTCTTTTATTTCTCAGATTTTATATGGTTTAATTGATGTTTCAGTGGGTTTATTTAAATTGCGTGTTATTTTTGCGTGTGTGTTTCTGATCCATTTAAACATTTTCCAAGGCCATTTATGTTCTGGCCCAACAATTATTATTACTTTTTTTAATATTATCATCATCATTATTATTATTACAAGCTATTATTATTTTTATTATAACTAGTTATTATTATTATTATTATTATTATTATTATCATTATTATTATTATAACAAGTTAAAATTATTATTACTATCATCATTATTATTTTTATTATCATCATTATTATTACTAAAATTATCATCATATTTATTACTAAAATTTTGATTATTATTACAAGTTTTTATTATTATAATTTTCATTATTAGTTTTATATAAAATAAATTTTGAACAAAGTATTAGATCCAAAGGTTATAAAATTATTTCAATATTAAGCTGAAACAGGTGGTGTGTAAAATGTAATAATAAAATTAATATTTAGTTATATATTTGAATAAATATAATATTCATGTTTATGGCTCAAAATAATAGAAAAGTTTTAATGACAATATGTGTTATTTAGTATTATTAATAAAAATCATATTAATAAAAAATCACAACATTAAAAAGTAATTCAAATAAATTAAATAAATCGATAAAAATATATTAACATCAATCTGACAAAATTAAATCGTTAATGTCTTGACTGAAACAGCTGTTCTCGTAGGAGCTGTCATAGCTTGGGCTGTGAGTGCTTTGATAGCTGGGGCTGTGCAATACTTGGTCATCATCAATGACATCGATTCCTAAATAATGGCCAAATGCGAGACTGGAATTTCTATCCACCCAATTACGCTTATCGTCTTTATTGGTAAGCGCAATTTTACTGTTCATAAATGTAAACAATTGGTGGTTCTGCGTCCATATCCTAGTTTGAGGAACCGTAAATATTGTGTCATTATTAAAACAATCTAAATATGACTGGTGCTCAATCTCTGTCCCCAACAACTTCACCCTCTTAGCCTTCATTGTATCTTTAGTACCTAAAAGACTATAGCACTTGGGTCTTAAAAAAACCCATTCCTCATACCCAAGATCCTTACTCTCATCTTTAAATTTTCCTATTACAGAGTCAAGTTTTCTTGAGTACAAGGGATGTGCTGGGTCGTAATTAGACGTATCTAAAAGGTTGTCTCTTATCGTTGCCGGCAAAAGAGTGTCTAGCCTACAGTGCTTAACCTCAAGGAAAATGAATCCATGTCGCCGGCAACGATATTTATTTCGCAATTAAATTCATTACTGTATTTCGCTAATTCCTTATATTTTAGTTTGTACATTCTAAGTTTAGACAGGTCTAGAACTGATTGTCCGATATAACTAGGCCTGTCTAAACATATCGAATCCTTATTCAGATGAGCAGCAATCAGATTATCATCAATTGCGATAGATTTTCTGAAAGTCGGCTTTGAGGCATATACAATCATCTTTTCATCAGAATTTCATAGCCTCAAATTCATCCAGTTTTTTAAGATTTTCGACAGACTTTCCATACATACTATTATTATAAAGTTTAAAGAAGTCCCTATATAGCTCGCTAGTACTTTGAGCTCTTAAGTTTGTATTTTTGTCAATGTATGCATGAAATATAGGTACTTTCTTAAATTTGAGACCTGACGCTCATGACATACCAGGAATTCTTTAAAAATTAAGGGGTTCTAGACTATTATAAGCAATTGCTTTTGCGCGAAATTGCTGAAAATAATCTGCAAGGAGAAATACGTCTAATTTTAAGTAGGTTAACATATAATCTAATATTGTCTCGAGTAGGTTTTTCTCAATTTTGCTGTGTCCAAATTATTTGGGCTGTAGCGTATTCATCAGCAGATACAGAACCCAAAATAGGAGGCAATTCAGTCGTCGATTCAAGAACCTCAAGAGATATTGCAAAGTCATAAGGGAAAATAGAATTGGCTCTAAAAATTGCGCCATCAAAAACAGAATCAGTTAAAGGCAAATAAGTAAGTGTCCTAACCGCATTTGCTAAAGATGAATTAACAAATTGCATGCTGTCTATAAAACGAGCAGGCAATTTATTAATGTGTGCGATGAAAGAGATATTTAATTCCAAAGAAGAAAAATTATTTAAACCATACTTTAAAATATGATGGAGATCATATCCCCTCAAATTGTGAAAAACCACAGGTAATTGTTTCTGGATTCGTCGAGAAACATTACACTTCCTACAAGCAGCTCCTAAATACTTACCTGAGAAATAACAATGATCCTTAACTTTATCCCTAATAAACTTTTGATGCCCAAGATTTTATGGCCGTAGTATCGCTTCATTTCACCATGACATTTTACCGAATGACATGTTGGAGCGATGCAATACTTCGGATATAATCGGCCTGATAAAATATATATTTAAATCTTATTATTAAAATTTAATTATTTTAAATATCGATAAATATAACTTTTCAATAATTATAACTTTTCAATAAATATAAAATTTTCAATAAATATCACAAATTTAAATAAATATAAGTTTTCCATCAATATAAGTTTTCAATTATTAGGGTTTCAATAAATATCACAATTTTAGGGTTTCAATAAATATAACTTTTCAATAAATATAACTTTTTCAATAAATATCATAAATTTAAATAATATAACTTTTCAATAAACATAAATTTTTCAATAAATATCACAAATTTTTAAATAAATTTTTCATCAATTATAACTTTTTACATCGAATATAAGTTTTCAATAAATATAAGTTTTCAATAAATTTTTCATAAATTATGGAAATTATTAACATTTGTTTTTATTTAATCCAAATGGATTAAATAATATTAAATGTTAATAATAATATTAAAATAATAATAATAATAATAATAATAATAATAATAATAATAATAATAATAATAATAATAATAATTCTTAAAATATATTATAAAAATAATAAAAAACTAACATTTATCTGTATCATCGCTATCCCCAGAAAAAGCATCATCCACAGAAATGTGGGCATCATCATCATCGACAGAAATGTGGGCATCATCATGAACGGTTGCATATAAATCTACTAAAACGTTTTTTATTATATAGAAAAATAAAATTAAAATTTACCCAGATCATCATTGATAATAATAACATCATCATCTTCGCTATCGTCGATAACGATAACTTCATTTTCTAAAATAAATTTTATTTAATAGACCAAAATTAATTTAAAATTTACCTATTTCAAATTCGTTGACTCCATCGAGCTGATTCTGCATTTCAGTTATTAAAAACAAGTCTAAAATAAAAAATAATAAAAGAAAAATAAAATTAAAAATCCTTACCGGTTTCAGAAGTTAGAAGACTTCTTAAAATATTATTTTTTCCTGCCATATTGAAATTTTTGAATTAATTGTGACAGATTTGGAAATTGTCAATGATTTCATAAAGAGAATCAAATTTTCAGGATTTAGCCAATCACATTTTAGCAATACACACATATAGGTGAGAGATTTTGATGCATGCAGTTTAGGCATGTGTTCTTTGTAAATCACATACAAACAAAAGTATGTATGTGTTTTCTTTGTAAATTACATACAGTCTTGAGTGTGTTACTAATCACGCACTTATCATGCACATCAAATCGTTTGGATAATAACCAAGCTAAACAATGTTGACCACATGTTAAGGTCCATGGTTTTTGAAACATAGTTTTATGATACATAATAGGTTTACCCATTGTTTGCAGTTTCGAAACCATTAAAGTCGGATAATAAAAACCCATAGGATCAAATACAAATATCGTGCTAGGTTTCAAATATTTTGCTAACCAATGTTCTCCACCGAGAAAAGACGATTGAGTATTGACGATTATGGCTTAATTATTACGTAAATATGAAATTTCATCAAGAGGAAATATCCCTAAAAATTCATGTAAAAATAATTAGTTTTAAAATTGTTTAAAAATGATGTCTGAAAAAGGTAAAATATAAAATAATTAATTAATTTTTGTTTAAATTTTTAATAAACTTTTTGGTTGATAAACTCGAAGAAATAACAGGTGTAAAAATTAGAGATATGTTGACTCTAATTGAAGCATTGAGTAAAGAAAATTCATGTTGTGATTCAGAATGTCAGAGTGATGATGATGAAGAAATTGTTAATGATGAAGAAACCCCAATTTTTGTCGAGCCTAACGAATTTAAGACTTGTGTTGACCATAATATAATGAAAATATAATGATAGAATATTGTGGTGATTAAGCATGTACATGTAATAATCAATAAATCTTTAAAAATGTAGTTTTTTATTAATAATTCAGTTAATAACAAAGAATAATACATTTATTAAAATTTATGATAAACTTTATTATAGATATATATGACCGATGCTCCAGTTAATAGTTTTAATAAAAACTTGTAATTTGAAATATAAATATTTGAATGTTTGGCTTCTGCGGCAACTTGAATAATTTTTACCCATCCACCGTTTGCTTCTACCCACGGATCAATTTTTGTTTCTATTACCTAAATAATGATAAAAATAAAATAATCATATAAGGTAATATACCTTTATAGACCATTGGAAATAATTTTCATAGTCGGATCCGAATTTTAATATCATGTGTTTCATATACATTAATCCTACAATTACTCGCATCCGTTTATTATTTTCATCAAACATATAATTAAATATCGATTGGAATGAATTTTTCTTTTTCTCCAATGTTAACAAATTGAGAATAGGTTCAAATGGAATATCTTCTACGATTTTCTCGGTACGGTTGACCATGCATTTTATGTTTTTAATGATATCATCATCATATACATTATTAGAAACCAGCTCATTCAACAAAGTTATAAAAAATTTAGTTTCTGGCATTTTATAAAAATATTTGGAGGTGTAAGCTTATTTATACTGTATTCAACCAATCAGAATAATGTATGGATATTGCATTTAAGTTGCAATGCCTTTATTTAAGAAAATATGTAAAAATATATAATGGAAATGTGAATATTGATGATTTGTTGACACTGTTAACCGGTTGCATTGGCTGTTGAACTTCTTTCATTATACGATTGAACTGATCAGTTGTTTTATTAGAATAAACTTTTATACTATATTGAGCTTAATTTATCATTGTTTCATTAAGTTTACGATTTTCATTCAACTCAAATATTGATTTTCTTAATTCATTTTTGATAATACCTATGGTCCGATTTAGATATAGAATATCATCATATATTGTGTTCCGAGCTCTTTTTAAAGTCTCATATGTGAGTTCAAATCGGATTTCTAAATTACTCATTCTTTCAGATAATCTTTTGACTGAAGTTTTCAAATATCTAGGCCTATCTATCATATACAAAATATCCATCAACACGGCAGTATCAGGATATACACATCTTGTTGAATTTTTAGCTTGAACAGTTACAACAATTAAAATTGTCGATGCTTGCAGATCTTCATCAGTAAGCCTTGATCTTAAATTTTAGAGCTAATCATGATTTTAATTGTTATATAAGTTTGGTTAAATTTCAAAATTCATGTGTTTCGTTTTGGGGAGAGTGGAAAGTTGGCACGGTCACAGGTATCAACTCCTCGACCAATGTGGAAGTTGATGGAATGCACAAACATGTAAGTCACCTGTGAACAGTTACCGATTGTCCGGACAAAGTGAAAACTGTAAGCGGAGCCAATTCAGAAAATCCTGATGTAGAGGATTTGTCGAATTCAAGATCAAGTAGAGATCGAAGACCTCCAGAAGGGTTGAAAGACTATAAGATTGATCCTAAGATCACGGCAGCGTGTAATTATTTTGATATTATCACAAAAGAGAAACATATTACGTTACGGTATTTTCTTTGTGAATATTGATTTGTATTATTAATACGATTTCGTCATTCAAATTACTTTGTCTTCTGCGATTGTTTATAATAAAACACAAGACTATTTACATTTTTCTCCAAATTTTTAACAATTTTTTCTAGCTTTTCTTCATAGTGCATTGATTTAATTGGTATCAGGACACAATTCATTTCAATTCGGGATTTTAAATTATTTTTTTCCCTATACTCCATTTAACACACATAAAAATATCTGAAGACTGAATGACAATTTCATTTACTGAATTACAACTTTCAATTTTTATTATCTCATCTACAGCTTTATCATTGCAGCCAAATTTTGGTTGCAAACGAAGGATATTTTTATTACTAACTTAATATTTAATTTAATTAATAAATCTATTTCTATAATTGCTTCTGGATATATTTCTTTGGCCACAAAAACTTCGCCAAATACTTTTTAAAGTTAAATTCTATTTGTAAAGAAACTTTCTCTCAAATTCCTGATGTACTGCTGTTGGCACACGATAACCCAAAATTCAAGCTTTTGAAATTATCGATTAGAACAAGAAATTCCATTTTAAAAATAGATTGGAATTTCATGTTTTCGTACCACAACTCATGGTAAGGAATTATTTTAGTTAATTTTGTTGATTTTCATTTAGGAGTTCTCGCCAGCAATTTCCAAAAAATGAAATATTTTTCGTCTTGTTTTATGGATTTTATACACTTTATTGGAGATAAATTGTATGATTTTTTAAAAAATAAATGCTATTATAGAACTTATTGTTTCTTTTAATTCATTTTTGTTAATTTATTTTGAAGTTATCTTAGATTTATTAAATGAATTGTTATTTATTTTACTTCACTCGTTTTGAAAAATTGATTTTTAAGTTAGCTTAAATTTACTAATCTCATTAATACGCAAATTCGACTTTAATAATACAACAAAAATTCTTTTCCCAATCAACACAATTTAAATCAAATAGTTTATTTCATTAAAATTATCCTCCGACGATAAACCTTTGCTTTCAGTCTCCTCTTCCCGTCGGACGTTGAGTAGTTATAAAAATAAGAGATCAATTATATTTTTTAAAATAATTAAATAAAAATTTGTAACTAAAGTAGAAAAATCAAAATCGAGAATATGCATGGTTGTACTGATAATATTACTCGATTCGCTAACCATAGCAAGGAATACCAGTACTGATAGTGATGACATTAAGGATCTATGATAATAATGTTGGCAAATACAAATAAAACAATTAAAAACTAAGGACATTAATATTAATAATGATAGTCGATAGATAGTTTATAAATGAATTTTAATATTCTTGGATGATGAGGGGAAACCCATCCCCACATTTGTCCTTTACAAATATTTAAAGACTGGGCCTAGACAATACAGAGTAAACGTGTATATATATAGATAATCAAATCCCAATCCAAAAAAAGAAACCCTCAATCCAATCTTCAAACAAACCTGCAATAGCTGAACAATTATGTTATTATCGAAAAATGCATGTGACATTATTTGTGATTTAATTTCAATTTTTGAACAATAGTTGAATAATTATTTTATTATGCATAGGAAATCATGTGTAATTGATTTTTAATTATTATCGATGTTTTATTTTATGTGTTGTAAATAAGTAGTAATATAATTTTTATAATCTTTGTATTTTTTATAATATAATTAATACACAAAATAAAATTTAAAGGGAACATAATTTTAATTAATTAATTTTAATGTTAATCTAGAATTCTATCAGATCTAAAATCTTAAATAAATAAAAAATATTTTTTAAAAATATTCATCCAATTAAAATAATATCTGATCCATAGAAATCGAACCATAAAATTTAGTTAAAGTGCCCTAAAATAATTTCGATCACCACGATCTTGCAAGGTTAATCCTCACAAAGTCTAAAAATAAAACTGACAAAAGCGTTTAACATTTATCTTTTTGCACGCAGACAGAGCACGCACTTATATACACTAAAACATCAACACAGCACGCACCGTAGAAGGAATTTAAAATTTAACAATTATATAATTGAATTTGAAGACAACTTGTGTGTAAATCTTATATTTTGGTAAATTTTTAATTTTTATTTAATAAATTTATTTTTAAAAACTTTGTTTTATCTATATAAGAATACCAGTGAAAGTTGGGACCTCACTAAAACTCGAGATCTCAACAAAATAATTTTTGGGGTTTTATATAGAAAGTCGGTACTTAAGTTTGACTCCTTGGTGTCCTTCTTTAATCGATTTAATTAACCCAACACAATAAGATTTATTTCCAATTTATATATCACAACTTTATTCACAACTTTCACAAAAATCGATTCAATTCACAATATTCTACTAAATTTCTCTGCACGATTTCACAAAATCCAATGCGTAAGGATACATCTTCCAAAGGGAGATGTCCTTGCCTGGTACGCAATTTGTTTGACTGGTTGATTTATTTTTAAGTTTATTCCGCTCTCTTCGACCAAGTTTATTAAACAGGTATTACGTGATAATTCATATAAATTTATAAATTTTCCGATATCAAATGTTACTGTAATAGATTGGATTTGTAAATTATGTATCTTATATTTTAAATCACCTAGATTAAGAGGTTGCTTACAACCCATGATGCGACATTTACCAGATTTGAAAAATATAAATGGATATTTTCTACTTATGTCCACAAATTGTTGAGGTTTTCCCAATGGAAATTTCATGATTTTTACAAAACATTTATCTTTATAATTTATATTTCTCAACATTAATGAATGTAATAAAATTTAAATAATATATATTTGTGTATAACGATTAATTAAAACCAATATAAATAGTTATATTATTAAAATTAATTTAAATAAAATGGAAATAAGAAATGACGCTGTGTATCAAATTGTAGGTCCTAGTGGTAGAGGAAAAACTTATTTTTTTTGTAACATCTTACAGTCAAATATGTTTAAATCAAAATTTAATAAAATATATTGGCATAAGGGAGCTGACGATGACCATGGTATGACTCAAGATCAGTCTTGTAAATTAAAAATGAATATAATCAAGGGATTTGATAAAAATTGTTCATCTAGATTGCGTAAAGGTGATGTTATTATTATCGATGATTTATATCAGGAAGCAAATAGAGAAAAAGATTTTAATAATTTATTTACAAAAATCAGTAGACATATTGGAGTAACGGTAATTTTTATAACTCAAAATTTGTTTCATCAAGGTGGATGTCATCGTACCCTAGAGAAGCAACCAATATTGATTTTCTCGCAAGACAAGTGTATCTTAACGATAAAAGGTTTTTAATTGATTCGTTCCAAGATGCGACAAAGATACCCCATGGATATTTATTCTTTGATTTTACTCAACAATGTCCTGATGATTTACATATTAGAACAGATATTTTCAATGAAAATGGTGTTACTATTTATAAACAAAAATGAAATCAGGTAATAATTAAAATGTCATTTAATAAAGTAATAGTTCAACACGTAAAAGTAAATACGAAAGATACAAAGAAAATAGATGTAAAGAAAAACAATATAAAGAAAAAACATACAAAGAAAAGAAAGGCTAGACTTAATGTAAAACTTTCAAATAATGGTAAAAAATCAATAAAAAATAAGAGTTGGATTAAATTATAAACAAACTGCATATCTAAATGTGTCATTAAAAATGAAACTAGAACGTAGCTTACCATATTTTAAGGCTCCAAATAATAAAAGAATGAATATATTACAAGCTTTTCCTTCATGGCTATTGATGATTTACTTGAAGTTATAGTTAACATAGTTCATGGAAATATAAATATTAGTAATGCTAAAAAGCTTGTATTATAAAGACATGATAGATCGTTTTTTCATTAGTTAACACAAAAAATCGAAATTTAATGAGAAAAATAATATATAAACAACAAGGTGGATTTTTAGGAACATTAATTTCAATTGTATTATCGGCGATAAGTGCAATTTTGTCATTAAATTCATCTTAAAAATATTTAATTAAATATAATATAATGGGCACCAAAAATTCATTACCGGATAAACATAATTTAGATTTAAATAGGCTCCTATTTATTCGCTATGTATTTTTTACTAAACGCTATGTATTTTATTAATGCCTTTATGTATTTTTAAATATTTATAAAATGCTAAGTATTATATTAATTATATAAGTAAAAAAATAGAATTCATTAGGTATTTAATTATTTTATTATAGGTAATATTTTTAATTTTTATAAGTAAAAAAATACAAAAACTAAGTAAAACAATGAAAAATTCATAAGAATAAACAAAAAGTGACACAATAAAAAAATCCATAAAAATCCAAAGACTATTTCACAAAGAATATTATAAAAATATTTGAAATTATTGTTTTAATAAGGCATTTTTAGCTTTAGCTGGTCTTCCTCTTGGTAGTTTACTTCCAATAGAAGTATTATTAGCTACTGCCGGTACTTTGCAATATTTAAGTCTGATTGAAATGCCGACAACATGTTTGCAAAAAATTGTTTTTTAAATGCTAGATAATTGCACTGACCGTCGGCCCAATTGGCTTTATCGTTTGGTAAATTAATGCGCCAGACAGTAAAAGCTCGCTTCGTAAATTGATCGAATGTTGTCCAGCGCATTTTTTCAACTTTGTCAATGTCTTCTTGAGTTATAGTTGCGTCACTAGCTGAAACATAGTAGTTTGTCGACTGTTCTTGTGGCACCGAAAGAATTGCTTTGCTTTCTTTAGCCCATTGATAAGACTGTGTCCATAATGCTGTGTCGATTGATTGTTTTGTAATAAACTCCTTCAGACTTCGAGGATATGCTAGTGACCACTTTTTAACAATATCTAAAGCTTGTTTGCTAAATCTAGATAATGGCGTGCGCTCTCTAATAGTTTCTTCGTTTTTAAGAACTCGATTATTTGACTCTAGATTATTGTTAGCACTTGGCGTGAAGGGCATGTATCCTTCATACCAAGTATTGTGTGTCGTAAGCCACATCATATTCATATAGTCTAAAAACTCAGTCGCTTTTTTTGTCTCCATTTTTTAACAAATAGAGAACTTGCTTTTTCAAAAATGACTTGGCTTTGTGACATTTGAAGTTGATCTACATCTTCAATTAATTCGTTTTGATCTTCTTTAGCTACTAAAGACTCGATTTTTTTGACACAATTTCTACGCATATGTGCCCAACACATCACAATTTCATTTTTATTAAAAACTTGTGAATAAGCTTTACGAATCAATACACGAGGATTGAATAATGATAAATTTTTTTTTCAAGCCAATATTGATACTTGAAAAAATAAAATTAAAATCAGCAGTTTTTTCATTGGTACATATACCTAGGCCAAACGAATGAAAATGCCTACCTAAATCGGTTGTACCAATGATTAAAATTGGATAGCCTTGCCAAACCAGTTTATAAGTTGCATCAGCATTTAAAATTGTTGATGCTGAGGCTAGCTTAAGTAATCTTATTGTACTTATAAAAAATCTAAATTTAGAACCGTGATTTTCTTCATCTTCATCGCTTTCTTCATTACTCTCTTCACACTCATATTCATAGGCATAAGTTATTTTATAATTGACTACAAAGGCCTCATCTTCTAACTATGGAATAGAAGATGATGATTGAAGCCAATTTTCAAGTTCACCTAAACTTATTACTGGTGGCCCGTAAACTTCATTTCTAATCTTGTTTAATTGATTTCTTAATTGTATAGTAGTAGGAACAGACTTTATACCTCGTTCATGAAAGATTTCTAACATTCTCTTAGGTTTTATTTTAAGCTTAAACAACTCTTTAATTAGTTCTTTAGCTTCGTTAGATATTGCAGATTTAGACATGTTTTCTTCATGCTTATGCTCAGATTCTGTCCTAAAAAGAATAACTTCGTCTGATCTTGAGTCGTAAAGTAAATGTAATGCAGAATCACATTGCTTGCCTTTAAATTTAACTTGATTGCATCGATAGTAAACTTTTTTACCTTCTTCAGTTTTGTTGGAATAAGAGTAACTCCATATCTTCTCTTCTTTAATTGGATTTTTTGCTTCTTCAGCACTTTTAAATACTTTTTCATGAGTCCAAACTTTGGACACTTTTTTGGCTTGTGGTTTTATTAAACTTGTAACTTCAACATCAAATTCAAGATCAGACTGATAATCTTCAACTTCTGCAAAATTATTAGCCATTATATGTTCAGTATTTTTTTTAATTTTGTTTATAATAAATAAAGACTTTACGTAAAAAAACATACCGCTTTATTGAAAGTTTGTAATAATTGTCGAAAAAAAATAAGATCTAAGAACATCTTAGAAAAAATTAAGATTTATTGATGGATTTTATTAATTGACATATCGTTTTTTTATTTTACTTATAACTTGTTTTCTTGGCTTGGCATTTATTTAATTTACATAGTTTTTAATTAATTACTTAGCGAATGTATTAAATATCTAGAATTAATTAATTAACATAGAAGTGTTTTACTCTACTGATACTGTGTATTTATCTACATAGAAAGTGTTTATAAAATACATAGCGTTTAGTAAAAAATACATAGCGAATAAATAGTTTTCATTTAAATATATTAACAGCTTGTTGTAATAATGAAGCAAACAATGACAAAAAAGGTGAAATCAAAGAAATTATTAGAGAAAAATCTAAAATCAATATGGACGAACCCGAAAGATCCAGGTGGTTTTGGTGGAGTAGGAAAACTTGCAAAAAAAGTAACTACTTCAAAAAAAGAAACACAAAATTGGTTATATAATCAATTAGCATATACCCTTAATAAACCAACGTTAAAAAGATTTACAACGAGGTCTTATAAAACATTTAGTGCTAATGATTTATTGCAAATGGATTTGATGGAAATGATTCCATTTTCAAAAATTAATAAAGGATACAAATATATTTTGACTTGTATTGATGTATTTAGTAGATATGCCCGTGCTATACCAACTAAAACTAAATCAGCTAATGAAATGGCTGTTGCCATAAAAGCACTATTTAATGAAGGAAAGCCTCGTAATTTACAAACGGATTCGGGTATATAATTAAAATAAGTCAATTAAAATAAATATAATATTTAGGTAAAGAATTTTATAATAGTAAAGTAAAAGAAATTATCAAAGGAATTAATCATTATTCAGTATTTTCCAAATATAAAGCAGCACTCGTTGAAAGATTTAATCGAACTTTAAGAGATCGTTTGAAAAGATATTTTGTTGATTGGGGTGATAAAACTTGGTTAGATGTTTTATCCAAAATAATTTACAGTTACAATTATTCACCCCATAGAGGAATAAATGGAATGAAACTTATTGATGTTTATTCAACAAAAATTATTGATAATTGGATAACTCTACAAAAAAATTCAAAAACAAAAAATCCAAAATATGAAGTAGGAGACCATGTTAGAATAAGTAAAATTAGTGCTTCTCCGTTCATAAAGAACTTTGATAATAATTGGAGTGATGAAATCTTTCAAATTTTAACAATAGACACTAATCAGAATCCAGTTATGTACTTTATTAAAGATTATGAAAACAATCAAGTCAGTGGTAAATTTTATGAGCAAGAACTACAAGTCATTCCAGCCCCCACTGTATACAGAATTCAAAATATTTTAAAAACAAAATCAGGAGGGAAATATAAACAATACTATGTCAAATGACATGGTTATAAAACTCCTAGTTGATTATCTACAAATCAATTTATTAAATAAATATTATGAAAGAAGACCAATTTATATGATTTTACCTAGTAATAGTTGTCCTCTTATTTATCCTGATAATAATCCTAGTAATTTTGTTGTTGAATTTGAAAATTCAGTTTATTTGGATGGTAAGTGGAAGTGGCTTTGAATGACTTTAACTTTGTGTATAATAATTTCCCGTACTATAGCAATTCATGGATACAATATGAATTCAAAAAATCGCATAAAGAAACTAAATACTTGAAAATAAATAATGAAAATAGAATCTTAGAAATTTTAAATTCTAAATATACTCCAGATGTTGATGTATTCATGGAAAATTTTGAAAATTTATTGATTGTATGTCCTCATGTTCCTTTTAAAATATCATTTCGCGATTACGAACGTGCGTCTAAATTTGGATTACAAAACATATCCATCCCTAGCGAGTCTGATCATTGTAGAATTAAATTACCTAAATTTATGGAAAATCAATTTGGATTGATAAATACAAACCTGTTTATATATTTATAAACATTACAAACATTTCTCACTTTTTAAAATCACACAATTATAGTAAATATTGTTTTTATTATGATTCATCTTTAACATTAATATTTTGATAATGAATTGACTAAATAACAGTGATGCTAGAAAAGATATTAGAAATAAAAATAAACGAAATAAAATAAACGATTGTTGGGCAAGAACAGAGTTTTGTTTGAAAATATTGGTAATAGCACGCAAACATAAAACGCAGATTTAAAATCAGATCCATAAAACATCAAATAACCACTTTAAAATACAAAAAAGAAATAATTAAAATATAAAACCGAAAACATAAAAATAAATTAAAATAATAACAAAATGCAACAAGATCTGCACAAAATAAACACAGAAATAACATTAAAACAAAGAAATTTGACCGAAAACTGACAATTTAGTTAAAGAAATAAGAGTTAATGAAAAATAGAAGTAAAATCAAATAATTTTGATTGGAAATAATTCAATAAAAAAATAAAAGAAACGAATTGTCAAATTAAATCACGAAAATAATAAAATTAGAATTAGATTAGACAAATAACATCAAGGTCAAATTTTGTTTTACTGCATTAAAATTTACAAGCAAGGTTAGGGTCACAGAACAGGTATATATACCGATTCATTTTCACATAATTTTAAGCATATTTTGACTCGTCAAAACTAATTTTGAGCAATCAAAAGACTCATTTTAACGACAACAACTCTCGCCAATTTATTATTCGAATCCGTTTAAACTTTCCATACAGCGTACGAGTATCTTCACGATAAGCCCTACTTGACGATTGTATGGGAAATGTTATGCGTATGAGGATGAAATGCTAATTATATGCCAAGCATGTTATGATGTTATGTCAAAATATATATTTGAAGAAAATTAAATTTTGTCGAAATTTTTCCGGCCCACAGCCGATACACCACCGCATGAAAGCAAAATATACACACCAATTCAAGCTGTGTAAGTGCGGTTCATCCGCCAATAGCTTGTGCCCGTAACGGGGTGCGTAACGCAGGAACCCAAACGTCAATATTTTCCGCCTATACGGGAAACTGGAATATGGGGGGGTAGTCTTTTGGCTGCTCCTTCGTCATCCATTTCCTGTAACCTCGACCCAAAATTATCTTTCCATATCGGCTAGTCCAGTGGGCACTTATAAAATCATAATATTAATATATATACCCTAAGGTCAAATAAGAAAGGGTGTCTGGGAAAGAATTCGGAAATCGTTGTTATATCATCAAATAAATAAAATAAACTAGTTTTAAACATAAAGTATCCTAATGAAAGCCAAGACAGATAAATTTAATGAAAAGAGAGTTACATTGAGAAGAGAAACTTTAAAATCAGTTTTAATTCTGGTTGAAGCTAATATTTCCAGCAAAGTAAAATAACGAAATAGACCCAGTAGTTAACGTTACAATCGAAAATCTTGACGACGATATTCATGACGAGAGCAAATTGAACGAAGTTGACCCAAGATCTCAATTTTTAGCATCGTAATCATAATATTTATGCGGAAATTAAATTGGCCAAAATAACTCAATTACTAAGCCGTAAACTTTAATGATAGCCCCTTATGGAAGTTAAATAAAAATACAAAATAACTCGACAAAATCTAAACTCCACCCCGAAGTACCCTGAAGTTAACCATCAGGTTGACGGAATTCGATTAAATAACTGAGCATAAGTAATTTCAACATTTGTGTCATTAAATCAAGACTAATAGTAATAATCAATTGAGACGGTTATAAATCATACAGTAACGAACGAGCTAAATTATAAATGTTAATAACCCGATACCAACGATAACTCGCAAATAACTAAATTAAGAAATTAAATAGACTAATTACACAATTATCCGATCAATTGAACAAACCAATTTCGGAAAATTAAATAAGTGATAAAAGGTAAGATCAATTTTACCCTAAGGAGTGTAATGACAAATCACTAAACAAACAGCAACGAGGATCATAGGATGATATTTATTATCCATAGTGTAGTAATGATTCAGAATCTATATCCATTCAAGTAGTTAGCTCGAATGATCGTGTGTGAGAAGGAACGTTGAATTCGAGTCATGGATAACATCTGATTGTTTCGTATTGAGATCTTTGAATCCAGAGAGTATCAGCTCAAGGATCTTCCGTTAAATATGTCAAACCCGGATTCAGCGAATTGTAACCATTAACCATAATCTGAGAAGCCGAATAAGGAATCGGGATACCAATGAACCATATGATAGATTGCACTAATAACATAACTTGATAATTGACTTGACGATTCAATGAGAAAAAATTACTCTCCAAGATTGAATCGGCTAGATACCAGTAGATGAATAATCTCGTTTGAACAGATAAATCCACGTAGTATGAATCAATATAATTTTCTGTTCTATAGCACAGACGAACACGGATCAATACAGAAAATAAAAGCACCGAGTGGAACATACACACTCCCAGCCCACAGAAATTGTAACCATTAAATGCAGGAATAAATGAGAAGCGAAGAAAGGAAAAAATCAAATAAATCAATTATACGCGACGAGAGAAGAACTATTTACCACGTCACCAGCACCATAATCAAAACACTCCAACAGTCACTGGCATATTAATAATAAAGCGAATGTACAAACGTGATCATTCACGCAGTCTAATATTATTACTCCAATTATAGACTCACTAACCGAGAAATTATCAACGATTCCAATGGGAAGTCGGAACCACCATGAACAGCAACGAGGGAACTATCAGATGGGAAGATCCGAGGAGAATCAAAGGTCCCCGCAAGGAGGTATAGTTCTCATATTATTAAATTGTCTTTAATTCTTTTATATAAATTTACGAAAACCATAAGGCAATTGATCGTAACACCTTCTCAGAAGTACCCGAGAATAAAGTCTAAGATGAACCGACAAGAACCAAAACGGAAGTAGGAATTAGCAGTGAAGCCAAATACCCAACCACAGAACGGATAGGTTATGCCTCACTTAATAACGGTGGCTCATAGTACATTGAATTGATTTAATAAAATTCGACACAACGTATTTCTTTGGTTTGTTATTTTTTCGAGTGAAAATTTATTCGACGCCGTATAATTATCAAATACATCAACATAATGACATGAGTCGCCACAAACATCTACGTTACAGTCTCATAGGAACAAGCAGTACAGCTATATTAATATAATAACCAAAAATAACCGTCCTAACAAAAATAAAGTCCAACCATCATGACACATAAAGCCCAGGCGCTAAAGTTTGATAAATCCGGACGTTCTAACGCCGCTGTCAGATCAAGCATATTGAAGTAAGATTAGAATCTTCGTTCAAATATAACGTAAATCACCTTTCTACCACAATGATTGTTGCCATACTGGGAACGACGAGGGAAAGTACCGAGAATTAATTTCTATTTAATCACCAAGTATTATGCCGAGATTCAGTATATTAAGCTTTACTTTGCAGAGGGATCATGAATCGACGCGTTCCGGATCACCGTGCATTTTCCAACACGATCCACCGCAAGGTGCAGGCGATGTGGGACGCCGGATTCACGGTATCTCCAGTCAAAGTATTCCGAGATGGACGTGCAGAAGAACCCGAAGAAATTGACCTCCCCTATGTTGCCATCAAACAGGAGCCGAGCCGAAACCCAGCCTGAGAGAGCAGACAACGGGCAGAATATACGCTAGCTAGGCTCGAGCAGAAACAGAAACATAAGAACTGGCAGGTAGAGGTAGCAAGGCGTCATCTGGCCAGAATAAACGAGGAGACGGATACGCTCCACATATGTCGTATCATATTAAATGGATGACTCGAGATTAGCCGAATCCATTAGATCGATGAATGTGGTCATTCCCAGGAAGCTACTGCCAAAGGAGACCCGATATGCAGATGGAAGTCCAGTAGGGAGGCAAGAGCACTCGTATGCTCGAAGACAAAGCGGATTTTCTCAGGATTCGTATCGTCGAAATCCCGACATCAATAATACACTGTTATTTAATAAATGGTTGAATTAAAAATTATCAATGTTGCTCAGCAACGGGTAACCATTGGAGGGCAAGAAAGATTCTATGTATGGGTCAAGGTTACATAAACCATAAACCCCACACGATGGAAGAATTAAAAATAATATTGGAAGAAAAATTGATTTTAAATGTAAGTATATATTTATTGAATATTATAAGTTAAATAATATTTAACAAATTCGTTAACAAATTATTTTTAAATATTTTTAAATTAAAATTTTATACAATAAAAGAAAAATCTATAATCAAAAAATTTATTTAAAGATAACATAATTATAAATTTTAATTTACTTTCATAAAATTAATTTATTTTGGCTTTTATAGTTAAAAGATATATTTAAATTTATGAAAATAAAATGAAATAGAAAATCGAAAATTTTATTTAATTATTACTCTGAAATAATTTTTTTTAAAACTCATACATAATTATTTCAAATAAATTAATGTTTAATAGATCATATAATAAATGATAACAACAACAAAAAATTATAAAATATATTTAAAAACATTTACTTGCCTCGAATATTTTCCAAATAGGTTTTATTGTTTCACCTCCATTTTTAAAACCCTGAAATCTTATTATTATCATGAAATATGAATTTTCATTTTTACATTTTCTAAATCTATATCTTTTTTCGCAATTCATAAAAGTGAAACTTTAATTAAATTGAATATCTTTGTTGATAGCCATCAGTATTTCTAAAATATTTTTTCTGTCAATATCACTAATTTTTCCTACTTGGATATTATATAAACCCTGCTTTAAAATTACTGGTTCCTATTAAATTTTTAATTAATATTAGATAGAATAAAATAAAATTTGCCGGACGAATATTGAATAAAATAAAAATTATTAATAAATTATTATTTTAGTTTTTGTATTATTTTTATTTAAATCTTTTATATGTGAATTAATTAAGATTTTTTATTTAGTTGTTTTTTAATGACTTTTTTTTATTGTTGTGAATTGTATATTTTTGCATGTGGTGTTATTTTTAATATTATTATAATTATAATTATAAATATAATTATAATATTAATATAATTATTATAATTAATATTAATATTATTATTTTTATTATTATTACTAATATTAATATTATTATTTTTATTATTATTATTGATATTATTATTATTATTATTAATATTATTATTATTATTATTTTTATTATTATTATTATTATTATTATTTTTATTATTATTATTATTATTTAACTAAATATAGATCTTACTATAGTGTGACCATTATGCTGACATGTAAAAAATAAATAATTTAAATTTATGCATTTAAACAAAAAAAAATTAAAACCTTTTTAACCCCCCCACCGGGGTATGGGAAGGGCGCCGTCTTGTCACTACTCGAATAACGTGAAGGGAATAAGAGAAAATCAATAAAAACAGACAATTGAATATGTTGGGCCAAGACACGATTTTGTTTAAATGAATCGGTAAAACGCACGCAAATACAACAGGCAGATTTAAAATCAGACCCATAAAATTTCAACTAACCATGCTAAAATATGAGAGAGAAAAACAACTAAATATAAAATCGAGAAAACACAAAGTAAATTAAAATAATAACAAGTGCAACAAGATCCGCACGAAATAAACATAAAAATAACATGAGAACATGGAAATTTGACCGAAATTTGACGATTTACCAAAAAAAGAGAAAAGTTCATGAAAATGGAACTAAAATTAAATAATTTGAATTGGAAACAATTCAATTAAAAAATCAAAAGTAAAATTGTCAAATTAAATTATGAAAATAATAAAATTTAAGATTAGAATATTCTAGAAAATCACAAGGTCAAATTTTGTTTTACTACACCAAATTTAACACACAAGGTTAGGGTCGTTCAATAGGTATATATATCGATTCATTTTCACAGAATTTTAAGCAGTTTTTAGCAATTTCAATCGGTTTAATAACCTGAATCAGTTAAAAAATTGAACTCTCGTCTAACCATTTTTCCAGCAATTTTCATAATTTGATGTAAGCGAAAGAATGTTTGATACTTTCTCAACGTCGTGCACAAACAACCTCGTGTGAGCTCTGTTTGGATGTCGGCGTGGGGAAAGGTTTGCAAGAATGTGGAAATGAAATACGTCAATGCTAATTATATCTTGAATTAAAGCTCCTCCAACACTCATTTTCCTGTAATTTCGACCAAACTAAAATCATTGCACACAACGGCTAAAAATCAAAACATTGAGTAGCTCGGTGAGCACTCTTAAAATCATAATATTAACACAACTATCATAAGGTCAAGTTAAAGGGAAGGGAGTGGGGAAAGAATTCGGAAAATAATTGCCGGCTTCGATGTACTGACTACATCACGGTACGCCAGTTGGGCGGGCGCGAAGACCAGAGGGTACGTGACGGCTTGGCCCTCTTGACAGGCCACCAGTGCCACTTCCAACCCCCGGATCTGCGTCTTCATGGCCTGTACTATCCGTTTCTCTTCAGCCCATCCGCGTTGGGCAGCAGTTATCCGTTGATATAAAACTTTCGCCTTGGGCGGTTCGACCCATGTGGACTTAATACGGTGCATCTCCCGAGACATTTCCATCAGTTATTTATGTAAATCAGCATTTTCCTTCCGGGTGCTTTTTAGAACCGTAGTCAAGATTTCATTCGCATTCATTTCTACAATAAAATCGCTCGTTAGTAATTTAATCAATTTATTGTTCGAATTAGTGATTCTTGTACATTGAACTAGCTACATTACAAGAGTTGTAGGTGTTGCAGTATATAATAGAACAGTATTTATACGACTAAAAATAAGAAATAAAATAAAAACTCCAACACAATTTATTTTAAAATTTCAGAAATAACGAGAAGACGGATAACGACGGTTTGAGTTCGATCTATCTACTCGTCGGTTGTAGGGGTGGCTTCTGTTTGATTTCCATTCACTTAACTCTGGCCTCATCACCGTTGGGAGGCCTTTCTTTGGTAAGGACACAGTCATTGGATGTATCGGACGATTTATCCTCGGGTCGTCGAGCTCAAAGGAGACGCCATATGAGGGAGCGTATCCATCCGTGCTCGGAATTATTCCATCGGCAATTTCCCGATTTATTTGATGGAGGTGCTGCCGTGCTTGTGCTACTTCTCTGTTTGTTTTTCGCTGATGGTCTTCTAGTCGAGCAAGTATATCCTCGGCTTGATTTCGGAGTTCGCGAGCTGGGTTTCGCCCAGGCTCTCGTTTGATAGCTACAAAAGTCCGTTCCACTTCGACCGTTCCCTCTCGTCTTTCGGTCATCGATCCTCGGACAGGAGATAGTGAATACCTCTCATCCCACATCGCCTGTCTGTATTTCGCGGCGGTGTGAGATGGGAATCTCATAGTTATGCGGGACTCGTCTATCCAGGAGTCTAATTAATGAAATATCTTTAATTTGGATCATAAACAAAAGGAGAATTTATATGTGATATTAGGGCGGATTCCTCTACTTGACACTAACACTCTTTCCGACGGTAGCGAAAACATCGGGTTGTACTCTTGGGTTTGTGCAACGAGTATTTTCGAACGGGTTGTGGGCAATAGTGGGAAGTGACGAACAGGTAAGGACTTGAACATTATTGGGATTAATTCACTGTAACCCGAATTAGGCTTGGGGTTCATTGATTCTAAGGTCTGGTGCACGTATACTACGTCAGAATTTCGTATAAACTTATCGCATCTACAAATGATAACTGCATTTTCGAGGGGTTTATTTTGGCTTAAATTATAGCCGTCGATGGTTAGGGCGAAGTACTGTGGAGATATCGCGGGTTAGTTCATCGGTTTCATGTTCACCAGTCATTTCGAATTGAAATTCTTACTCGGATCAGTACATTCGGATTCGATTAAGTTTGATCTATATGTGCCGTGATTATTAGATTCGTCTGACTTTAGTTTAACTGACAGTTTCGACTTGAAAATTCCATCATTATTTTCGCGGATCACGTTAATTCCTAGTGTGTACGTGTATTGGCGATGTTTGCACGGAAGATTTAAATCGAAAATTCGCGGCACTTAAATTTTTATTTAATTCATCAATATTCACATTCCACTCGTCGGAACTAGCTCTCTCTTTCATCTATAATCATTTCGTTTTTTTTTTGAATTTTTTCATTTGGTCATTTCGGATTCTAGCTGTTCCTTATCCCGCAATTAATTGCCACTTGGTTCTATATATCCTGTTAGTTGTTTGTCGTGACGGCATTCGTAGCAATTCGTGGTCTACTCAGGACGCTTGGGGATTCAATATACATTCCTATTCAATCGGTTATGATGTTCATGGGGTGAAGATGGAATTAGCTCAGGCGAATTCTTAGTGTAATAGATGTTTATTTTTATTACGTGATTTTGGATTTTGTTTTGCTATTGGACTATTTTATGGGACAAAAATTTGTATTTGCTGCGTACAATTTTTAAATTTATCGTTCTTTATCTTTTAATCGGTGAAGGGTTATGATAGATTTAATCAAGATTACATTAATTATTATTTGGTTAAAGACTTTTCTTATATTTGATGTATGGGAGGCTACATTAGATTACTATCATTAAAGCTTGATTAATTAGGATGATTTTTCGACTTGATTATTGGGAAGTGAATGTTTAAGTTTCGTTCTCAAAAAATTTTGTCTAATCTTAAAAATTTTGTGATGGCATATTTGTTAAATTTAATCGCTACGTTATTATATTTGGGTGGTAGTACCTAACGTATTCTATGATTTTATCGTTTGATTTTCAATTTAATTCCTCATTATTTCTTTATAACTACGGGGGAATTTTTAGGCTAACTGATTTTTACTGAGTTTATTATACTCTAATTTTTATTTGAACCGTTAAGAAGACATTCCACTGATTTCTGATCTCTTTTCCCAGTCCCTTCCTCTAAATATTGATCTTAGGTCGATTGTGTTTACATTAGGATTTTAAGAGTGCTCACTGAGCTACTCGATGTTTATGATTTTGGCCGATGTATAAATTAAAATTTAGGTCGAATTTATAGAAAAATGGGTGGTGGAGGAGCAGCCAAAAAGCTACTTCCCCTCCTCCCAATTTCCCCTATAACGGTTGTAAATTGACGTTCGGGCCCTGCGTTATTCACGCCGGAACCTTCACGGGCACAAGCTATTGACAGATGAACTGCTCCTACACAGCCTGAATTGTATATATATTTTACTAAATTGCGGTGCGTGAGTGGCTGTGGGCCAAAAGAAAAACAAATATCGTATGGACGAAAAAATCTTCATTTCATATGTTATAATTTTATCAACACATTGCATAAACTTTCTGAGCATAACTTCACAATCAAATAACAACATTGCATAAACTTCCCGAGCATAACTTCATATAATAATATCCTCTCCCCACGCCGACATTTAAGCAGAGCTCCATTGAGGTTGCGAGGATGCGACGTGGAGAGAGTTTATAACAATTCTCTCACTCACATCAGATAGTTTTGTTTCACTAAATTAGTTTCAAGACGATTTAAACGCGCTTCAAGTTTATGAAAAGCTGATTATTCTTATGTGAAAATGAATCGGTATATATATCTATTGTACGACCCTAACCTTGCGTGTTCTTTTTGATTTAGTAAAACAAAATTTGACCTTGTTATTTTCTAGAATATTCTGTTCTTAATTCTCATTATTTTGAAATTTAATTTTGCAATTTTCTTTTTAGTTTTTAAATTGAATTATTTCTAATTCAAATTCTTTGATTTTTTTTATTTCGTTTTCATGGATTTTTTGTATTTTTCAGAAAATTATCGAATTTCGGCCAAATTGTTGGGTTTTCGTGTTATGTTTATATTTATTTCGTGCGGATCTTTTTGCACTTTGTTATTATTTTAATTTACTTTTGTGTTTTATAATTTTATATTTAATTGTTTTCTTTCTTACATTTTGGTAGGGTTAATTGGTGTTTTAATAGGTTCGATTTCAAATCTGCATGTTATATTTGCTTGTGTGTTACCGATTCATTTAAACATTTTCAAGGCCGTCTGTGTTCTGGCCCAACAAATGGATGGATTATCAATGGTTTAGGTTACGAATTTTTAATGAATTTTTATTAGATTATATTACGAATTATTAATGGATGGATTATCAATGGATTAGGTTACGAATTTTTAATGAATTTTTATTAGATTATATTACGAATTTTTATGGATTATCAATGGATTAGGCTACGAATTTTTTTATGAATTTTTAATAGCTTATATTATGAATTATTAATGGATTATGTTACGAATTTTTATGGATTATGCTATGAATTGTTAATGGTAAATTATGTTACGAATTGTTAATTTTCAATATATGATTTTTTGATGTTGAATTATGCTATTACGAATTTACAATATAGGATGAATTATGGATTAATAATTTCTATTATATTTCCGATAATTATTTCATGCATTCGAGACTTTTACCCAATGGATCTGGTAATTTTCATTTACTCCTTTTACGGCCCACAGCCAAAACAAACTACAAGTAATTAAAATCACACATAATCTACCGAATTATGTAAGTGCGTGTATAATCGCCAATAGTTCGTACCCTTGAAGGCTCCGGCGTGAGGAACGCAGGAGCTGGAACGCCAATATTATCCGTACATAGGGGAAATTGGAGGGTAAATGAGTAGTCCTTTGGCTGCCCCTTCACCATCCGTTTCCTAAAAAATTGACATAAATTTTTAACAACAATCGGCTCAAAATCACTAACACTGAGTAATCAAGTGGGAAAATACATAGATCTTAAGGAAAAAGAGAGGGAATGGGCAATGGGGAAAATTGCGAAATCGTTGCAACAGTTAAAATGAATAGCCATCGGAAAAAGATTAATCCGAACGACCAAAATCATGAAAAATAATGTTTTTAAATAAGAATTAAATAAATTATGTTAAATTGAAACGGAAAATATGGGCAGAACGCTGCTCAAATATTTGGAAATAATAAAAACATTTATCATAAAAACTGTAAAATAATCGCGGAACGCTGCTCAAATTTTCCGAAAGGATTAAAATACTTATAGAAAAAAGTAAAACAAAAGCGAATTGTCGTTCGATTGTTAGTATAATATTCTTATAAACCCTAAAATAAGGGCGGAACGCTGCTCAAATTTTCCGAAGTAATTAAAATACTTATTGAAAATAGTAAAGTAAAAGTGGAACGCGTAAAATAAGGGCGGAACGCTGCTAAAATTTTTCGAATTGACAAAATACTTTATCGAAAACCGGAAAAATACAGATGGATTATTGCTAAATTTTTATATAAGAAAAATATTTCTTAAAGCTGAGGAATAAGGACGAATCCCTACACAAAAAATTTGTTAATAATATTGATAATAATTATAATAATTGTAATAGTAACAATAATAATAATAATAATATTAATAATGTTGGACCAGAACACATATGGCCTTGGAAAATGTTTAAATGGATCGGTAACATACATGCAAACATAACATGCAAATTCAAAAATTAAACCTATTGAAACACCAAGTAAACCCTACCAAATATGAGGAAAAAAGGAGAATTAAATATAAAATGATAAACATAAAAATAAATTAAAATAATAACAAAATGCAACAAGATTCGCACGATACAAACACAAATATAACACGAAAACCCAACAAATTCGACAAAAATTGATAAATTAATAAAAGTTCATGAAAATGAAACTTAAATCAAAAAATTTGAATTAGAAATAATTCAATAAAAATTCTAAATAAAAAAATTATTAAAATAAATCGAAAAATAATAAAAAAAAGAATAGAATACAATAGAAAATAACAAGGTCGAATTTTGTTTTACTACATCAAATTTAACACGCGAGATTAGGGACAGAAAATAGGTATAAATACCGATTCATTTTCACATTAAAGTTAACCATAAACCATAAAACCATTTTTCAAACCATTTTGAATCAAAAGTTATTTTGTGAATTTTGTTTAAAAATCTATCGCGAAGCCTTTTATTTTTAGGTGAGAAATAGTTTTATTTGGAGCTCTCTCTCCACGTCATATCCTCGCAACCTCGGTAGAGCTCTGCTTGGATGTCGGCGTGGGGAGAGATGCAATTTTATGCTTTTGTGAATTATTTTTGGTCAAGTAATTTTGTATTTTGGTTATTTAATATGATAATAAATATTTATACTATTCATAAATTGTTTTTATATAATTAAATAAAATTGTTTTTGTCGAAATTTTTCCGGCCCACAGCCAACACATATTGCAAGTTAGTATAATATATATAGTGCAGATTCGTGTAAGCGCGTGGAAAATCGCCAATGATATCTACCCGTGAAGACCCAGCGTGCGGAACGCAGAGGTCGTAACGTAAAATTTGCTCCATATAGTAGAAATGAGAAATAAGGAAGAGGTCTTTTGGCTGCTCCCTCGTTTCTCATTTCTGTAAAATCGACCTAAATTATTTTACACACGGCTCAAATTCATCACACTGAGTAGTCCAGTGGGCACTCATTGAATATAATATAAACACAATATGCGCCTAAGGCTTATTAAAGGGCAAGGGTACGGGGAATAAATTAATTTGTGGATTAAAGATAAAATAATATAAATTCGTTGATTAAAAATAAATTAATTTGTTGATTAAAGATAAAATAATATAAATTCGTTGATTAAAGATAAATTAATTCGTTGCTTAAAGATAAAATAAAATAAATTCGTTGCTTAAAATTAAATTAATACAAATTCATCGATTAAAACTGAATTAATCCGAAATCGTTGTTATAGAGTAAAAAATAGAATCGTTGATAAATTAAATTTGTAAATGAATTAAATTGATGGAACCCTAAGGTTGGAGACTTGCGATCAGTATTAAAAACCACTAATAACGTAAAATATTAAATCAAGACGACGCGTGGCCGCCAGGTAATTTCAGTGATTAAATTTTAATTAATAATTAATATGAATTCAACGAAAAGAGAAACCATAATTTACTTAAGTAATCAAAGGAATAGTCCAATGATTACACCCCATAATTTCGGCACCATAATCTAAATCCAAATCAAAGTACGAGAGAATATATTTTCCTGAACCATTTCATAAGATAATGAGAATTGAATAAAACAATTGAACGTCATCGAAAAGTAATAAAATTTATTCCAATAAAAAATGATTATTCCAATAGCCGATAAGGAGTAAATCCCGAATCCTTACGACGACCTTAAATTTGTGCGAAATTAAAAATCATAAATTAGAATACCAACCATTTGCAGAACCCGTTGTAGAATCACCCTCGGCAAACCAAACAGAGATACTTAACAATATCTAAAGAGAATTAATAACATTAAAAACTGATACATAAAGCAGAAAACGTACCAAATCACGGAATGTCGAATTGTCGACAATCGCCGAAAATTAATAATCGACCATTGACCATTTCACTCCACAATGATCGGAAACCGACAAATTCGACAGGATGTGTATTCTAATTGTGAATAGGGTCAATGACTTAAATAATCAGAATTGGTTTACCACTAATAATCTAATAATTTCAGCATCCGGAAAATTGGCGGAAACGAATCAATAAATCTGATCAGGAAAATTTTCATAATGGAATTTACATCACATTCGGAGGAGACAACTATAAAGCCAGGAATGTTCTTGGAGGGAGAAGGACCGAGAAAATTGATCGCTGTAAATAGTGGTAACTTATTTTGAATTTTACAATATTTATCGTCTTTCTTTAATGATAGTTAAATGATTATAATTGCGATGTCTCTTGTTAATCTTATTAAATGATTTTAGTTTTCCTTTTTACAAACAATATTAATTTTATGAAACTGTTTAAATCATAAGATACCATTCATAAGATAGTTTGGATTCTAGCGTATAGTGTTATCAACCTGGACGGTTTCATATCAATGTTAACCATATGTCGTTGAATTAAGGTTAGAAGGAATAGTTCCTGTAGTTAAAGGTTCTGAGTCTCATTGAGAAAAGCAATAGTTGATATTTGTCTCTTAATATTTACAAATCTGGTTCATAAATTGTAGATACAAATATCTATTTCAAGATCTAATTCACAAATGCATTATCAGATGTATATGGTGAATCAGTATCAGAATTAGTTCGCTAATATATTATCTCTAGTTTATATACTTATTACTTACTGATAAACCTATTGAATTAAAACAAAAACTATTAATATTGGAGGAGTTGCATATTGTTAAATATTTCCACAATCTAGATTCCGAACCCCTAGAGGATTGATGATGCAATATTTAAGGAAAAGATCTAATTAATAAGAGTCTTAATGGTATCTACGATAAGACAATATGATGTGACATCTTCCTAATCTATAATATATTTAATCATGGAATACATTTTTCCAAAACCATAATAATAAAGGAAGAAACACTATGACGCTAAATACCTGAAATATATTTCAAGGGAATTATTTCCAACATCAATCTGCAATCATAATTCGTGTCAAATACTGTTAACCAAAACTACAAGCTAAATAATCTCAATAAATGCGTCGCTGAGGCTTTCCCGTAAGTGGATACCCTATTGACAATATTTAATTTTAGCTATCAATTCCACAATTTCCCTCGCAGATCACTGGAGATGGGCTTGGGCCCAATACCGCCAAGAACGATGTCCGGATTTCCCGCCGACGAAATTCCTCGACCGGGACAATCTGGGAGTGGGTACGTCTACTCAATGGAGCCCGTCGGAAGAAATATATCAGCAGGCCCGGCAGCAATTAGAAAACCTGGTGTCGCAACAACGAGACCTGAATTCGCAGGTGGCCCGAGCTCGCCAGCATTTGGCAAATGTAGAAGAAGATTTGCTGGCGGGTCGGATCGCCAACTCTTACTGGCACCCCCAACGGACCTCACCAAACAACGCGGCCCAGACCCGCAATACTAAAAGGCCGATGATGGCAATTTCCGGCTTCACACCTGAAGAGTGGGTGGCGAGCCAATTCCCCTAACAGTTGTGACGATTCCATTTGTTTAAAATAATCAGCAGTAAATTAGTAACTTGTGATTTCCTGCTACTCTTATATCAACATTAAAAATAAAATTTGTAAACTGGTCGTTAATTGTTTCTACCCGATAAAATTCTTCTTCTTATTACATGAATTTTGTTTAAATTAACACTAATATGGTGTGATTATACCCTTAACATGAATTTCTATACTTAATTTTGTTTGTATTAGCTATGAAACCTACTCGATTATTGCAACAGGAACTATCCCGAGCACAGCAGAACAACCAATCGATCTACGGACAAATCATCCAGCTCACCAAGGAGGTACAGCAAGTAAAATCTACCTGGGTGGACCCGGCCAGACTAAAATCCATTTACCAATGCCTAACAGCGGCTCAAAGGGGCTGGGCGGAAGAGCGTCAGTTAAACCAGAGTCTCCGGACTCAAATCCGAGGGCTGGAAGTCGCCTTGGCTGCAAGTCGGGAATGGCAAGCGGTAACTTACCCGCTCATCTTCGCCCCATCCCAGTTACCCTACCAGACTCAGGCCCACGATCCTACACCGGCCAAAGATTCTCCAACCTTCCCATCCAGCGGTCGTCGACCGGGACGCAAAGAACGTGCCCGCCGCAAAGCCGAACGGCTATTGGACAAAAACAATCTCGAATAATTGACTTGACAGATGAACTACATTTTTCTTTAAAATTATAATTGTGATTAAATCAAAATTACTATATTCTCGATATAATTAAAAATGGAATGATCATCGGAAGGTCGTGAATACTCTCATTATGTCGTCGGAAAAATAGTGTCCTTCTCCTACTGGTCAGCATGAATTTCGAATTTCCACACAAAGGACAGAATAAAGCGAGCATAGGTCTTCTAACGACAGCTCGTTGAACCCGCGGGTTGTCCGGGCAATTACAGTATTAGTAATAGTGCTCAATTTTTGCGGACAATCCACCCACTCGAACACATTTCCAACGTTGCCTAGCAACGGGTGCCGAGTGGTAGTTAAAGTAACATTTTGTATGGCGTTACTGGGGCAACCACAGGCTAGTTCAAACAAACAATGAAACCCAGTAGTCCACCAATAATAATAAGAAGAATAATCATGATAATAATAATAATCATGATATTTGTAGTAATGATGATAATAATTATGATAATAATAATAGTAGTAAAAAATCATAGTAGTAATAATAATAAATATAATGGTAATTACAGTAATAAAAATAATAATAAAGGTAATAGTAGTAACAATTAATAAAGGTAATACATATAATAGTAACAATGATAATGCTAATGACAATAATAGAAAGCATTGTAAATTTAATAGGGATAAGGGTAAGAGAGCTAGTCTGTGAATATTTAACATAACAAAGGGTGTACAGGCCAAAGAATAATCATCAACACGGACGACGATAAGAAGGACTATGGGAATGGACATAACAATGAATGATAGGAGAGTATAGGTTAACCTTTGAAAGAGATAGGAGAATAATGGGACCTAAAACTCGAAATCGAGAACAGGCCTTCTATCGGCAGCTCGTTGGACCCATGGATCGTTCGGTCAATTATAGCATTAGCAATAGCGCTCACTTTTTGCGGACGATCTACCCACTCGAACACAGTTCCAACGTTGCTTAGCAACGGGTGCCGAGTGGTAAGCGAAAGAATATTTGTATGGGGTTGTCTGGGTAACAACCATATAGTTTCAAAATATCTGCACCCAGAAACCCACCACCTGAAAGAAAATTAGACAATGATATTTCAGAAAATTCCGACTGAATGGCACAATGAGAATTTGCAAGGTACATACACACCAACACTAGTTGCAATTGAGATATAAATAGTCAGGTCATAGGCTAAAAGTTAGTAAATTTTTGATTAAATGAATTCGACCAACAGTAGTAGTAACCAACTTCGAGCAGATTACAAGACCGGAGGCTGTCCCTCTCACATGGCTGACCAAGAAGGAGTGACTATGGAACGAAGGGTCAGTGCCCAAGACAGTAAGGGTTAAATTTTATTATTTTATCTCATTAAAATTTTAAATTATAATTTCATAAACAATCTAACCCATCTGATCAGTTCTTGTTACTCAAATTTTATCAGAAAACTTCAATATATGCCGCCAATAACTCAAGATAGAAAACAGATGAAAGCTCCTTATTTATTCAATTATAATATCGTGCCACCTACCTCAGAAATAAATGATTATCAACGACTTCATGATTTAACAAATGAAATTAAAATTCACATCAGACATGAATGATTATCAACGACTTCATGATTTAAATTATCAACGACTTTATGATTTAACAAATGAAATTATAATCCACATCAGAACTGAATGATTATCAACGACTTCATGATTTAACAAATGAAAGTATAATATTGTATAATTCACATCAGAAACAAAAGATTATCATCGACTACATGACTTAACAAATAACCTCATTTAAACGCACAAGGCACGAAATCCCGAATCGCTCCAGAATTATGAACTGGTCGAGATGATAATCCATCGAGAGCCACCATTACGCTGCCACGAGTAGCAAATTTCCGGATCTAAGTCATCTGCGTAAAGGATAATAAAACGAGTATAAATTTTCAAGCGGGTACGTAAGACCAACATAACTAACCGGCGAGAACGACTCAACGCTTGAGGCAAGATAAATTCCATAAGTCGATTTTTCTGCAGTCGGTATCGCTCCGTACAAAATCACAATTCACCACTCGTGCTAGATACACCATACGGCCATGAGGTGTAGAAAATCCGTGAGAATAAACGTAATGAAATTCTATGAACTCTAAACTCATTTTGTTCCGAGCTGCACGGACTTCCCGTATGCTGACGAAAATTAAAACCCGACGACATCTCACTAAATCACTGCTCTAAGAAGTAGTCATAACAAACCCTACATCTATATAACAAATTTTACACCGACCACGATTTATCGCGAAAAAATGTGTGACTACTCCAAAAGAAAGCCCGTGTCGACCGCGTATTAATTAAATTATTTTATTTAGTCCCCAAATGTACCATATAATAATAAATATAATAATTTCACTATTCATTTAACAGACTCATAGGTGGAAGAACCTCGAATTACAATGAGATTCCCATCCCACTCCGCTGCCAGGTGCAGGAAGGCGATGTGGGATGCGGGATTCTCGAATTCTCCGGTAAGAGAATCGAGATCGGGTCGGCAAGGAGAAACTGAGGACATAGAGTTGCCAGGTCAAAATCCGGCCCGAGAGCTCCGAGGCCAGGCTGTGTATATTTTAGCACACTTGGAAGCCCACCGAAGAGAAACCAACAAGCCATTGGAACGAGCCCGCCGCCAATTAATCCAGATCAACGAGGACTTCGCCGCTGGCCTGATTCCGAGCACGGATGGGTATGCCCCTTCCTATGGCATCTCATTCGAGCTCGATGATCCCAGACTAAACCGGCCAACCCAAGCCATGAATGTGTCCGTGCCGAGAAAAATATTCCCGCTAGAAATGAGGGGAGAAACCGAAACCCGGAGAACTGAGTGGGATCACTCCTACTCGCGAAGGCCATCGACGAGGAATTCGATGAACTGTTATAAAGATTCTCGGCGTTATTAAATGTGACGAAATAAATATTTCTAGTTATATTGTTTATTCTTGTATATAAATTTATTATTTAAAATTAATAAAAAACCCATCAAGTAGCATTAGCGTAGTCGGAATTCATCTTAAAACGTCTTATTGATAATAATCTTTGTTGTGTGTCTGACAAAGTAAACTTTTAACGATTTGTTTTATTTTAAAAATGGACCACTGCACGATCCTAAACACGGCTCTCAAAAGCGCACGCAAGGAGAACACCGATATCCATCGGCAATTATTATAACTCACCAGAGAAATCCACCAGATAAAATCAACCTGGATCAAACCGACCAGAGCGAAAACCCTGTATCAGCGAGTAACGACCGCCCAAAGCGGATGGGCCGAAGAAAAACGACTGGGGCAGGCTTTGAAGACTCAGATTCGCGGCCTGGAGGTGGTACTATCGTCCTGTTAGGAAGACCAAGCCCTCATCTACCCCCTGGTTTTCGTGCCCGCGCAATTGGCCTACCGAACCCCAACGGATACCACCAAACCAGCTGTGAAAACAGCTAAACGTCGTCCAGGAAAGATAGATCGAGCAAAACGACGATCGACAAAACTCTCGGGGCAGGTACAAACGTAAATGTCGTAATCAATAAATATTTTATTTAATCGTCTTCGTATTATTCAATTATTTGATAGTGACCTAAGTTAAATCATGTGAAGCAGTAAGAATTTTATAGAGGTTTGAAAGAAAAATAACTAATTGATCGTGATAAACGTTGAAGTGAAAGGGACCAGGATGAGAAAATCGCACACACACCTTCTACCGGTAGTGCGTTGAACCCACCATGGGATTGGGCGTTAGCAGTTCCTCTGTGGCGCTCACCTTTGGTGATCCCATGACCAGTAGTTACATCACCAACGTTGCTTGACAACGGGTAACCATTGTGGGCAAAGATAATTCTATTTGGAGTCAAGGTTCTCCAGACCATGAACCCCACAAATAAAAGAAAGTTATTTATAAGTTTAAATTTATGAAAACAAAAACCAAAGCAAAATTTGCACGTTCTTTCGAAAGCCCTTTCAAGATAAGGAAAGGAATGTTGTTTGGGAACCCAGGAAAGGACATTTCTAAAAATTATTTATCTGGACTGCTGGCAGTAATTTTAGAGGCCCAAATAGAATTAGCGTTTAAAGATATTGGAAATTCTATTTGACATAAGTAAGTATTATTGGGTGCCGGAGTATAAAAAGGAAGCGCAACTGGAATCAAAATAGAGAAAAAGAGATTAGAGAGAAAAATTGGACTAAGAATTGAAAAGATAAAAATTGGACTAAAAATTGAAAGGAGAAAAATCGGACTAAGAATTGAAAGGAAAAAATTACGGAAAATTAATGAAAGAGCAGTGGGAATCAAGAATAAAAGAAGTTTGAAGCAGAAATTAGGGAATTCGAGAACGAAAATAATATAGAAAGTTGGAAAAAAACAGTGACAAAGCCAAAATTGTGAAAAATAAATAAAGTTAAATCAAAGCAATCAAAGTTATTGAATAAATTCGAGTCAAAGCAAACAACTAACTCAGATTTATCGATCTCAGAAACCCGTCACAGTAGTCAAGTCATTGTGAAATTCAATTGATCCGAAAAGTGCTATTCTTCCCGATGGGTCGTAATAAACACCAAATTGTGATTAGTAGATAATTCGTTGTGTTATTTTAAATTGGAGGTAAAGTGTGTTAATCAATAAATTTGATATCGTTTGGAGTTCATTACTTTGTTTAAAAGCACGCTTTGAGTCAGATTGACAATACATCCTATTTAAATTCATCTCCCACCACAATATTTTCATTTGGAAATGAAAAGAAATGAGTAATAAAAATAAGTTATTATAATAATAATAACGATATTTGAAAACGCAAATTAAATATTTTGTATAACATCTCGCTAAATATTTCAACTGTTAATCAGTCTTCTTCAGACTAGAATAATATTAATAAAAATGAAAAAGTAGTGCTCTTCTACTTTTATGAGTAAACAACCATTTTTATTTAATAGTTTATTTTACTATTAATCTATCCTTTTTCATTGTTTTAATTTATCAATTTGTAGGTTAAATATCATTATAATTTGTAACTAAAATTATTCAATAGTGTTGATATTAATATGCAATGAAATTTTTAAATTTATTACAAAACTTTAATATTATTTTCCGTTTAAAATCCAGGTAATTACTCAACTTTAATTTAATAATTGTTTTTTGATGAAATTTTCAAAAAGCCGATTATTTTCCAATTCAATCATATCTGCAAAACATAAAAAGTATTTAATAGACTTGAATACTCCAGAAGTGAATCTAGATGATGTTAGAAAAGTGATATTTTTAATGATATTTTTCATGTTTTTAAATTCACTTTTAAAAGGCTATTGTGAATTCTGGTATTCCTTTTACTGATTTCCGAATCAGAGAATGTATGCATTTACTAGTGGAGGAATCTTCCGATCTAATAATGAATCGTGACAAATTCCTTTCGTAAGAACTTAAAACTTTTCTTGTGGGCTTGTTTGAATGCTAAAAGGGCAATAAACCGTTATTAATAATAATTTCCAATTCTAGATTATTAGATAACAAAGAATTCGCTATTATTAATAAAATTCTCACCGGAGACTTAGCGATTCCGAATTTTAAAAGCTTCACAGATCATATCAAAGAGATATACAATCATTGTGTGCACAATCAAAACGGCTCAGTTGCCACTTACATTCCCCAATTGTCGCGATTCAGTCCTCATTATTGGGGATTGTCGCTGTGTACAGTCGATGGACAGAGGTTTCTTTACTCTTTAATATTTCCCATTAATTTCCTGATCATTTATTATGAATAATTATTTTGATTAAATTTATTAATCCACAACGAATAAAAATCCCAACTAAATTTAGAAAATATTTTACTATTTTAAACAAAAATACATAAATCCTTATGACAATGAGATAATCAAATAATAATCTTATCAGTGAGAAGGATGCGATCGATTTTGAGAAAGAATTTTGTCGAAACGCCGCTGTAAATTAGATAAACAAACACGAGACTTCTCATCGATCACCTGTGAACGTTCGCGTTCTTTGATTTCATTCCCACAAGCGCCGAGAAACCTAATTCGCATAGATAAGATAATCCAAAAGGCTACGAAAATTTACCGGCCGTTGTAGCTAGTAGAGGATTTTTGGTCAAAAGTGAAATCTCAAATTCTGGCAATTCTAGCATTGAAAATAAAACACTGGATCGTTTTTCAAGTCTATTAAATTATATTCTAGTAATGTTAATGACAGCAGAGCATTGTCGTTTGTTGTGAAGGCATTGCTAACCTAGTGATGGAAAATACTTCAGAACTCACACAGAGAGGTTTAATTCTGCCTTTTGAAGTTTTAATAACGCTTTAAATTTGTTCGGCAAAAGCGTTTTCTGCCTGGAAAGCAATCAAGCTGCGAGTTTTTATCTTTCGGATCTATCGATTAATTCAAAATAGCGACTTCGTTCAAACAAAAACTGCATATTACACAATAGTATGTTGTTACATAACCGAACATGCTATGCAAGTGTATACGGTTTCGTAATGATTACGTAATATCAATTAATATATAAAACCGATGAATATGTAATGACATGAATGAATACATCATCATTTGTCACTCGAGGGTTGAGTAATGCATACAGGGGCCCCTTGCGCAGATAGCTCACAATATAATACTTCTAATACAAGTTTCCCAATACACCACTCTTAATACGAGATCCTGGTTTACGGAATTAAATAAATCTTCTCCTGTCGTTCTTTTCTTCTATTCAGATCAATAGAAAACTGTCTAGTGATTTTATCACCTTAGATGGGTTCGCAGATATAAGATTTGTCGCTAATGTCAGGGCTTTCATCGACATTTAAGGCCCAGAGGTTTTTGGTTTCATTTTTTGATTCATTGAGATATTCACTGACCTGATCATCATGTCTCGCAAAATGGGCTGACACAGGAATGGTTTTAAATTTGCTTGATATACTGTAACAAAGGGGCTCAAATTATGGCTGTCAATAATTTATGGAATTTTTTATAAATGTTATCCTTTGCCATGACCGAGAGAAAGCGTTAGGAGGAATTTTGTGATCCTAAAAGAATAGTTTACACCAGGGGTGGCGAACCCAAGTGATCTTAACTCCTCAGGCTGACAAAATGGTCAAGGCGGTTCGCGGTTGGCCACCTCTGGTTTGCATTCTACTCTACTTGTTATTTTATTCAACGTAAAACTTGACTACCTGACTTCCCTTTCAAAGGTCCAACAATGATAAACTATTTACGGACCGGTAGAATTTGACATAAACATATTTGCTAATTTATTTAACGAATAAATCAGAAACAAAATTGCAATTTAAATATTTATCAATCACTCTATTTTTAACCGCTAAATTTTGCACCGTGTTATAGTTTGATCCCAGGCTCAGTTATTGTCGATTGGTTTAAATATTTATTTAATATTTTCATTGACTTATTCGTGAAATGCTGCTATTGTTTAATAGATATAACATTGGTGATACAACGGTCAATTTTTGCCTGCAGTCTACCAGCAAACCCATTAATTATGCTCTTGCATTGACCGAGATCGGGTCGTACAATCTCCATAAATATGTTGGCTATGAACCGTCGGGCACTTCTTTCAACCATCTCACATTGAACAATGAAAGTAAATTTTCATAGTTTCATTATTTATTTCAGAAATATTATTTACAGATATTATTTACAGAAATAATTTTGAATTAAAATATGACTTGTTTATAATAATAAGGATTAATTTATATATTTTAAACAAATTATTATTTTATTAAATATTTTAATATTTTTTTTGTTTTAAAAATTTTTACATTACTTTTAAAATTTATCCAATGGCATTATATTTATATTTATTAAAAAATATACTTGACTATGAATCAGTAAAGATATCGATGTTTATTGAATTAAAATTTCTACAAATAAAATAATTGTATTACTATAATTATAATAATATTAAAAATTAAAATGTTTTAAACACAATCAATATAAATATAGAAAAAAAATGAGTGCCCATTATTGATAAAAACTCGAAAACGCCAAATAAATGAAATATATTTCGATGAAATTATCTTCATCTTCTGTTATGATGGCAGACTGAAAATGAGAATAATTTCCTCTAAATACAATCAATATAAAATATCATAATTTTACATAATCAATCTATTTGAAACCTTTGTACTCATAGCAATTTGTACATTAATCCTTGGATTCAATGACCTTATCAATAAGGCTTCACATTTGACAAATCGGTGATGCCTATTTCACTCATACTGCCGTTATTATGTACACTGGTATTGGTTAATATTTTCAATTCTCTAAAATTTGAGTACAGAGATGATAGGACGTCTCTACAATATATGTGGCATTACAGCCATTACATGTAAATTTATAAACGAGATCAAAGCACAATCCAACCGGAATTTTTGACTTATTCTTGAACATATTGCTTACCTTACACGAATTAGAAACGATCTTATAATGTAGATTTCCCAACTGTTTGCTTATCTTCCTCTTTTAATTTATAAACCTTCCTAGAACCCAATACAGACACAAATTTAGGACTCATCATTCTTACATACACTATTGATGATATTTACATGGACACTCGATTTGCACTCATCAATAATAGACATTCCAAGCATGGATATTGGGATTATAAACAACTTGTCAACAGTTGTTTTCATCATCAATAAAAATGATTTCGTATAACCTTCTCTTAATCAACAACTCAACCAAGTTATCAGCACATTTTACTGAACTTTCAAGAGTATAAGATAAAAATCCTGAACGATAAATCAATCCTATTACCATAATTCTCAGTTCGGGTTATCTATAAATCTCTGTCTTATAGTGGCTCATTAAAAAAAATCTCATTAAAATAATCACTTGTATTTTAAAAAATATTTTTTTAAATATTTATTAATTTTAAATTATAATTTCTCATAATTATATAACTAAAATTTATTAAACTTAATTGTATTTTATAGTTCTCGTCTATTTTATTTATTATTTAATTAATTATTTTCAAACGCAACCACATATTTATATTTTATTTTAATATATATTTTGAGTATTCTTGGACAAGTTTTGTTATAATTTCCAATGTAAATATTGTGAAATAATTTCAAAATATCAACGAATCGTGTTTTATTTAAATTGCTCTTATATTTCTCGAGAAAGAAAATCGACAAGAAAGGAGGATGCTGTATAATATAAACAGTCAAACTGATATTATAGTTGATATTTCATTTATTTTAATTCTGCTATAAAATCAAAAATTAATTTTACATCTTTTGTCATAATGAAATAAATGAAAAATAAAACAAAAGATAACAGTTTGCTTAGATAAATCCGAATTACCATGCACAAGTGCGAGATGTTGATTTATCCCACACTCTTTCTACTTATTTGAATTTAATTCTGAAGGTGAGTAAAAATACATTTAAAATGATTATAAACATAAAAAATCACAATTATACCTTTAACTTTTTTTGATAGATAATTGACACATTTTCTAACTTGTTATGAAATTTAATTCCGCACTTAAAGGGTTAAATGAGCATCCAAATTATTTATTACTTTTCAATGTGAATATAAATAAATTTTTTGTAAATGTTCGATTTTAATTAAGCATAACAATCTTTATAATTAATAGTAAAAATGGGAAATATTCATTTTCTATAATATTATCTCAGAAATGGGAAGAATTTTATTTTCTCACTTAATCTTCACAATTTAGCAATCATTGAGCCGCCATGAGTTGTTATTGCACATTTTCTACTATATCCAATATGCATATTAATAAGCGCATGCTCCTATTACGTAATAAATTCATTATTTTTATGAACTTTTAGTAAAATCACATTTCACCATTAGGTTCAAGAGAGGTAAACTAGGCTGCCGCATCAATCAGTCAGTTTTATTGTGCGATGTCATGATGACCTAATGTTTCATCCTTTTCCCATTTTGACCATGGATAGCCTCATTATGATTATTAATTATAATAATCTTACGACTCAATTAGTAAAATTTTTATTTTTAAACAGCTTAAACCGAAATTAATTATTGTTGATTTTATAAAATTTAAAGCAAACATTATAAATTTTAATATAATTTTTAAAATGTATACATTTTGTTTATTAATTAGTTTATTCCGATGTGTATCGAATATGCACTCGACATTCGTTTACCATTAATTTACGTTGCTGGCTAGCTTCGGTCGGATGCAATTGGTTTGAATAATTGTTTCCAGCTTGTGCGTTACAGCCTGGTTGCGCATTAAGACTAACAATGCTAAGTAAAATGTATGAAATTTCTTACAAATTCCATTGTTAAGCAAGGATTGTATCGATGAACAGTACAAATTATATGGAATTGAGTGATAGGGACTTGAAGTGCAAGGAAAGATGTGATCGAGAAGAGAAATTTATCAGATATTTCGTCAGCTTTTAGACCTTCGCTTGTTTGAACAACTGTTAAAGGAAAAGAAAGAAATCTCTTTGTTACTAAACGGAACTAGTGTCTTATTGGTTTCGAACTGCACTTATAGTCATTGAAATGTAGAATTTGTGTCAATTACTGGCTTGTTCTTACAAGGGTTTCCTACCATATCTGATCTCTAGACAATAGAGGTTTTCAAGGAGTTCCGACTTCTCGGCAGCTTTTCGGTTTCCGTAACCATATGATTAAATTTGGACAGACCCGAAGAATTAGCCACAGCTTATTCATGGTCAGATTAACTAATTCCGTGCTCTATATGCTTCAACAATGGACTTTGATTGTTAAAAGTCTTTATAAGCTTTATCGTCTTGAATAACAAAGCACACTTCGTTCGGTTCTAGAATGGACACCAATCCTTATTGTTACTGTACAAATAAAACCATAGATGTGTTTGGCGTAGTGATAATTCTGTGCTTTAATGATCTTTACAAGGACATTTGACACATGACGTAGACCTTCAAGAGATCAACTGTTCCTTTGCAAATGCGGAAAATAGAATTCACTTCTGTTAATTGTAAAGCCATAGAGCTTTAATTGGGTAGTTAGCTAATTTATTGCTTTAATACTCATATGTACGTCTATCTGCTTTCTTTCATGCGATGCAAAATAAGAACTGTATTAGTCCGAATTTAAGACCAGTCACAATTTCTACAGAAAATATATATAAACAAACACTCCTAAGGCCCTTATTCTGCGTTTAATCATACAAGAAAATGCCCGATAGTCTAAAATTCAAAATAAAAAGGTGATATTTCTGGGTATAAGACCTGGGCTGGTGCGGTAATAAATATATTTCATAGTTGATAATTTCAATGACTTCATTGTTGTTGATGTTTATCTTTTATTCAGAGAAGTTCTTTTTCTTTTTTTACAACTTTATTTCAAGAGAGATTATAGAGATCAAAAATACAAATAGAGATCTTATTGAAACTATTTATTAGAAATAATTATTTAATAATATTGCGCAAATCCTTAATATTTTCTAGACAAACCTCACAACCCAATGATTAATTCCGGCGCTATTTTAATCTGTAGTCTCATAAAGCAGCACCTGAATTTGCCGGAAAGATTTGATTATATATTTCGGCAATTTAAGAAGATTTGCGGCAATGAAACGCTTGGATTTAATAATGCTGTGTAAGTGAGATTTATTATTTGCTTATTTGTCATCACAACGTGAAATACTTTTTTCTCTCTCTTTCTCCCTCTATCTAATCTTCGACTTTAATTAAGATTTATGTCAGAAAAGTCATCAGCTGACAGAAACTATGCTCTGGCTTATTATATGAGGGAGTATGGTTGTTTCCCTAAAAGTTCTAATCTGCAAGAAATACTGGATCTATATTTCCAATTATGCTCATTAGAAGCAAACTGTGAGTCAATGAGTGTTATTGCGGCTACTTTTGCAAATGGTGGATTGTGCCCGACAACCGATGATAAAGTGCTCAGTTCTGAAGCTGTCAGGGATACTCTATCATTGATGCATTCATGTGGAATGTATGACTATTCGGGACAATTTGCATTTAAGGTATATTTAAATCAATATTTTACATATTTTTTTCCCATAGCGACACAGTTCCATACTTTTGCCCATCGCGACACAGTCATATATTTTCCCTCATAGCGACTCAGTTCTCTCTTTTTTTTCCTTCCATATTTTTGTCAATAGCATTCACACAAATGAGTTATTATTTATTGATAATAATTTACCACAATTCAAGTTTTTGATAATTTCATGTTCTAAATTAAATCCAAAATATTTTGAAAATGTCCTGTTAAAAATGAATAATTGAAAAACGCCAACTGTATATTCCATATAACATTTCACTATATATTTCGACCGTTTATCAGTCTTCTTCAGGCTAGAAATTACATAAACAAAACCTAAATGAAAATAAGAAAATATTTAAACAAATTAACCAATAATTATCGTAATTAAATCGTACCAAAAAATAAAAAATAAAAATTATCATTCGTTTTAAATTATATTTTAAAAAATAAAATTTAAAATTATATTTTAAAAAATAAAATTTAAAATTATATTTAAAAAAATTAAATTTAAAATTATATTTTAAAAAATTAAATTTAAAATTATATTTTAAAAAATAAAATTTAAAATTATATTTTAAAAAATTAAATTTAAAATTATATTTAAAAAAATTAAATTAAAAATTAATTTTGCATAACATCCCAAACAAATTACATCAAACACATCATATACACAATTCACATTCAATTATTTAAGTACATTCAAAATACCCGTAGACTTGAGTATTTTGAACATTAATTATAAGATTTTTTGAAAACAGAAAAACTTTTAAAAATAAAACATCAACTAGAAATTTAAAAACGGCCTCAAATACTTTTTAATAAACTAAAAAAAATCGTTCTTGTATTCAAACCATTCTGATGTACAAAATGGAATCAACATTATCCAAAAATAACAACAGTGTATAAGAAACGCAAATTTAAAACGATGGAGATTTATAACAGTTTATGTTTGTAAGAAAATCTGTAAATGATGCTATAATGAGACGATTTACCAAACAATAAGTTTGTTTCAACTATTCATTCAATTTTTTAGTGTGGCTTGCCATGCAAATCTGGAGTGTCGGGCAGCTGCTTACTGGTAATCCCTAATGTTATGGGAATTGGCTTATGGTCACCCCCGCTTGACAAACAAGGGAATTCATCTCGAGCTCTTCAGTTTTGCATGGTAATTTACGGTGTTGTCAATGGCTTTTATTTACGTTCTATAATAGGAACTTGTGCAAAAATTTAATTTCCATCATTTTGACAGTCTGCTGGATCACCACAATAAAATTGATCCCCGCAAATCACTGGTTCAAGATACCTGATAACGAATTGAGAAATTCTACTTAATTGAATGCTTATATTTGTTATAAACTACCCATTACCCCCTTGAAACTTCCCAATTAAATGTTGTAAGTCCCTAAATTTATTATTTATTTAAATAATCTGTGAATGAATATTTTCAAAACCATTTGTTTAAATGGATTATATTCCCTATAGTGAGTGTTAGATCATTATTTTATTATTATTATTCCAAATATTATTTTTAGTTATAATTTCTGTCAGCATCTAGAAATCTTATTTTTAATGTTTATTTTTTTTACCAATTAGTGCATTTTTAGTGCTTTGATTTATAGAATTCATGTTATTATTTTGATTATCTATTAATAAATTTTAGATTGATTTGGCACCATAATTTGCAACCTTTGTCAGAGATTATATATTATATATTACATAATGTATCACCCACACTTACAGAAACATTTCTATGCCAGTCTAAACATGCAGTGATCATTTAGAGTCGGTTTTAAATAGGAAAAGTTCCAACTTATTCAAGAAGTTCCGGCGTTTGTCCAATAAGAAAAGTTAATATTTAAATAAACGAAAAATGCCGATTCATTGAAATACTAAATATATTTAACAAAAAAAAATTGGGTTTGAGTGAGAAGTGGACATAAGTTTGAACACATCGTGGTGCACGCTGATTGGTGTTATATAAAATGAATAGAATAATTAAAAAAGTAAAAATTAATATTTTTTCAAGGAAACAGATGAGACAAGCGCGAATAAATTAAAATATATCCATTTGTGGTATCTATACAAAAAAAACAAATAAATTGAGTTGAATGAGAGTGTTCCGCTTTTTGTAAGTAAGCGAGTATTTTGGTGTAATTTTCACCTGACGAGAGAAAAGTCCTATAAAAAGAACTAAAAATCCTGGTCAAATAGTCAAAGATAAAGTGTGCTAAAAGAAACAAGAAAGTATCTTTAAAAGTTTAAACAAATTTGTTTTACATTTTTTGGTTGAGGAGTTCTCCGATAAGATAAGAAAAACTTGCCCTTATTATCAAGCAAAGTCGGATGCAGATTTGAACATTTGAACGATTGTGAATCGTGATAAAGAATTATTATTCTAATCGAGAACACATGTAATTATAAAATAAATAATTATAATAAAATAAATATCTTCAATACTCAAATACGTGGTTTTCATTTAAAATTTATTTTTCGTTTATTGATTAGCCGTTTTACATTATATACAGGATAAACCAATAAGTTTTGTTCGGTGAAACATGTGTAAATTTAAAAGCAGCAAAAATGTCAATCATCTGTGTCAGAGAGATGTTCAAAATATACACCATTATGAAGGACACATCGGCGCCATCGATCAGGCAATTTCCTGATTCCATTGGTGAAGAAGCTGCGTGGTTTACTGTCCAACCAAGCGTCCAAAACCACTTGAATTTCATCAGCTCCGTTGAAATCTCTTCTACGAATCGCAAATTTCAAAGGGGAAAACAAATAAAAATAGGAGGGTGCAAAGTTTGGGGAGTAATGGGGAATGTTAGAACAGTAAAACCAATGTCAGTAAGTTTTTGCACAGATTTGGCTGCCGTATGGGGTCGTGCATTGTCACACCTTTACAGTGCCAAAAGACGGACATGAAGTGTTTCCTGGGTGAGAGTATGCGGCGAACTTCCCCTTCAGGGGCATCACCTGCTCCTCTTCACAAACGGTGGTGATAGGTTCCGTCGTTACTCCAATATATCCAGACTTCGTCCATTGTAATGAGCTGACTGAGGAAGTCATTAGCAGCATACTTGCACAGCAGCTCGTTTCATATTTTCTCATGGGTTGGCCATTTGTTGCTCGGACAAGTTGTGTGGGACCCAGTGGTTGCACAGGTAACGCATGCCCTTTACAAGCAGATGATTTCGAATTGTCTGTTGACAAACTCCAAGCTCCACGATCATTTCCACAGTACTGTTGTGCACCTCCAAAAGAGCTAGAATTTTGCCGTTGATATCAAGAAAGGGCCTCCAACATCGCTCTTTGTCTTCAACATCAAAGTTTCCCTCCTTGAAGTTTGCAACCAAACGTCGATAAGAGTGCGCTCATTTGTTGTGTCATTCCCCAGTGTCAAATTTATTTTATTTGCAATGTGAAAAGGCACTAATCCACGTTTCCAATTGTAGTAGAGTAGGTAGATAGTGGCACACTGCTCCCACACACCATTGCATAATAAAAAAGGGGGGGAGGGTTTTTTTTGTAATTTTTTTTCGGTGTGTATTGATTACACAATGATGTAATCAAGATAATTAATTTTTATGTGTGCACATTTTTTTTGATAAATTTTTGTGTATTTTTTTTCAAAATTTTTTGTGTGTATTTTTCGAAATTTTTTTCTAGTTTTTGGCGCTATTTTTTTTATATTCAAATTTTTGGAACATTTTATTAAATTCAAATTTTGGCGAATTTTTGAAATAAAATTGAAATATTTTTTTTGAATAATTTTTTTTTCAATCACACTTCAGGGGGTATTTTTGAAAAAGACTAAAATAAATTGGCTTGAATCACCTAACGATAAAAAAGCATAAAATTAAAATTGGCTCAAATAGCCTAAGATGAACACACTATAGTCAGGGATAATTTTAACTCGTAATAAAAAACAATGCAATATTTGGTCTCAATACTTTCTATAGGTAAATATAGGCATAAAATAAAAATGGCTTGAATCGCCTACTGATAAAAAATTGACAGGGGTATTTTATAGGCTTGTTAAAAAATACACTTGAAATATTTGTTCACACAATTTTCATAGGCAAATTTAGGCTTTAGATAAAAATAATTTAAAATACCTAAAGTAAATTAAGATAAATTAAAGTACAGTAGGATACATTAGAGTATATTAAAGTAAATTAAGGTAAATTAAAGGGTCTCAAGTAAATTAAACTACATAAGAGTATATTAAAGTAAATTTAGATAAATTAAAGTAAATTAAAGTACATTAGAATACATTTAAGTATATTAGAGTAAATTAAGGTTCATAAAGTAAATTAAGGTACATCAGAGTAATTTAAAGTACGTTAGAATAAATTTAAGTAAATTAAGGTTCTTAAAGTAATTTAAGGTGCCTAGAGTTAAAGTATGGTAAGTTAGGTAAGAATTTTTTAAAATTAAATAGAGAGTCAACAGTTAAGTTACATAAGGGTAATTTTTAAAGCTGAAAATTTTAAAAGCAGTTATAGTTGGCAAATTACATAAGGTAAGAATTTTTTAAAAGTAAATAGAGGGTCAAAAGGTAAGTTACATAAGGTAAGAATTTTTAAAGTTAAAGAGTCGACAATATTGCATGATAAAATTTATTAAATAAAATTTTTAGTATAGTTTTATCGATCAATTTTTATATATATATTTAAAGATGAAATTTTTAATATAATTTTACAATGAAATTTTTTATACATATTTTTTAATAATAAAATTTTTAACATAATTTTACTATGGAATTTTTTATAAATTATTTTTAAATAGAATTTTTATTATAATTTTATCGATGAATTTTTTATATAGAATTTTTAAAGATGAAATTTTTAGGATAATTTTACAATGAAATTTTTATACATGTTTTTAATTGAAAAAATTTTTAATGTAATCTTACAATCAAATTTTTAGTATAATTTTTACTATGACTTTTTTATACATGTTGATAACGATCAAATTTTCAAAGAAATTTTTCAAAAACTTTTCAAAGAATTTTATTAAATTAAATTTTTGAGTTTCAGTGTTACATAGTATTGCCTAAGGTAGGTAGTAGTCATTCGCAAGAGCAACCCATATTCGTTGGGTTAGTATACGCGCGCGAGTTTTTTTATAATAACCATTCATCCGCGAATAAGTATCTATCAACAATATATATCCCTATTTAAATATAATTAACCGACTAAATCTACTCTATTGTTAATAATTTTTAATTGAATATCATAGTAATTCATCCACTCTTAAAGTACAATTCATTTTCAGTGAATATTCTCATCTTTTAAGTATATTTGTTGAACAGTGAATAATTCAGACTCCATTTATTTCAAGTATTTTCCAATATTTAATTGATATTTCATTTCATCATTGAAAAATTTTACCGTCTAATTTATTATATGCAATTCTCGATTCACTGAATATTTTTTAGCTTCAATCCATATTTTACTTTATTCAATGATTGTTTTCCCTCTTCAATAAATATTTTTTCTCTTCAATGAATAATTTCTCTCAATGAATATTTTCCTCAATGAATAATTTCTCACTTTAATTAATATTTTCTCTCTTTAATGAATATTTTTCCTCTTCAATGAATATTTTCCTCTTCGATGTATATTTTCTTCATTCAAAGTATATTACCCTTGTAAGGTTTTAATATATCAATTGATATTTCATCTATTTAGTAGATATTTTTAGCTATCCCACTTTTTCCAGTAATTTCACTTAATGTACTCTCTCACCAATATTACTTCTTCACTGAAAATTTTCTTTATAGAATATAATCTCTACTAATTAAAATTCCATTTGTTGACTTGTTATTGACTTGTCATTTTCAATGAAAATTTAATTAACTTTTAATAAATTAAATTACACCCTTCAAAAGATTAAGTTGTACTCGACAAAAATAAAATAATTTTAGACTATGTAAATCAATTAGAGCTTTTAGAGAAATTATATGATATTTAATAATATCTAATTTATTTTAGTAAATTTAAATCATCTTTGTGAATTTTATGGTTTTCTGTTGAATTTTAATGGATTTTGGGACTACTATGTTTTTGTAGAAAATATTGAAGATATGAGGGTAAATCTATAATTTTAGAAGCACTTAATTTCTTGATAATTTAATAAATTTTACTTGATTTTAGGATTATTTTAAATAAAAGTTTATTTTAGGAACAAAATGTTTATGAAACATATATTTTAGATAATTATTTACCAATTAGAATCCAATTTGACTGATAGATTTTGAATAGTAAATGATTTTTTAATTATAATTTTATGTTTTATTTAAAAAGTTGATTAAATCAGTTGATTTTTAAAAATATTTTAGTGAAAGCTAAAATTTTTATTGATTTTACAGTAAAAAAATGGATGGTCAATTAATTATTTGCATTTTCCATTTATTGATTTCGTGGATATCAATCAGAAAAGTAATATAATTTAGAGATTTTTAAGAGGATGCTCAGTATGGTTATCAGTATACATATGAAAATCGTTGAATTATATCTATGGGTTGACTGGTAATTTTTATTGAATTTATACTTGATTTACTGATTAATTTTTAATTATTTGAGCAACATGATATATATTTTATGATTTTACAATAATTTAGTGAAATTTAATTTATGTGGGAATTTGTTGTCAGAATCAAATTGTGGTGATTTTCGACGGAAAATGTTGGGTATCGATAACAATTTTGTAATACTTTAAAGAAAATTTATTTTTATTGGTAAAATTCAGATTTTTATGATAATTGTAACGGAATTTGATTGGTTGAATACATATAGTGAATATGATCTGAATAATGGATTTTTAAGGATCTTTTTCGGTTAAATATAGATTTCTAAAGAAATTTTTACAAAAAATATGTATATTGTTGGTGCATTGGGGGGAAAATATCATTTCAAGGGAAATGATTGGTTAAGAGGAAATTTTATGATATTTTAAGGGAAATACTTGATTAAGAACAAGTTTTTTGTCCTTTTTAAAGGGGTTGAGTTGGTTGAATATCTGTTGTTCAAAGGGTAAAAATTTTCTAAATGGAGAATATAGAGGAGTAATTTATAATATTTTTAGGGAGCTTTGTTCAGATAGATATCAATATGTGGATAAATCTTTTGTGAGTGGAAATATTGTCATTTAAAGAGAAATGATTGGTTAAGAAGAGAATTTATGATCTTTTAAGGGGAAATAATTGGTCACGAGATGGATTTTATTTTAAGGGGATTTCAAGAAATTTATTCGGTTGAATATCGATATGTTGGTGATTTTTTTGAAAATAATGAATATAGCTGGAATTATTGTCATTTAAAGAGAAATGATTGATTGAGAGTAAATTTTATTTTATTTTAGGGGAAATGATTGGTTAAGAAGAGAATTTATGATCTTTTAAGGGGAAATAATTGGTCACGAGATGGATTTTATTTTAAGGGGATTTCAAGAAATTTATTCGGTTGAATATCGATATGTTGGTGATTTTTTTGAAAATAATGAATATAGCTGGAATTATTGTCATTTAAAGAGAAATGATTGATTGAGAGTAAATTTTATTTTATTTTAGGGGAAATGATTGGTTAAGAAGAGAATTTATGATCTTTTAAGGGGAAATTATCGAATAAGAACAGGTTTGTTGATATTTTTAAGAGGTTGTGTTGTATCAGTTGAATTTTGTTATTTTAAAGGGAAATGATTGGTCAACAGATGAATTTATTTTAAGGGAATTTCAAGAAATTTATTCGGTTGAATATCGATATAAATCAGTGTTTTTATGAAAATAATGAATATAGCAGGAAATATTGTCATTTAAAGAGAAATGATTGGTTATGAGTAAGGGTTATCAAAATATATCAGTAAGATTTTGGTTAATTTTAATGATATTATTGGAATCTGAATAAAATATACTATACGTGTTCGGTTCTAAAAAAATGTTTGATTCATGTAATTATTTGTATTCAAGTATTTATTTGATTTTATTATTTGTAATTTAATTAAAAATGACTAGTATTTAAAAAAAATTTATGTTACCCATTACTTATGTTATTATTGACAATTTTCTGAATAATTTAAATATATATGATTATTTCTACGAATGAAGAGAAATTGTACAATTAATTTTCATTCAACAAGTATCTACAACAATTACCTAACAATCTTAAAATTTTTAAAAATCTAACAAATTTTTTCAATTATTTTACAACTCAGTTAATTTAATTAATTGATAAGTACTATTTTCTTTACAATTTACTACTGTGTTGAAACTTTTTTTCAAATATTTTATTCAAAGTACTAACAAATTTTTTTAAAGATATATCAAGACTTGTCAAAAATTATAAAACTTTAGTAATTTTAATAAGTATTACTCATTAACTACTATTTTCTTACCAATTTGCTGAAGGTCTTATTTTAAAATTTCTTCAAAGTACTAACATTATTTACAAATCAAGCAGTTTTATTTTAAATTTAACAACTTAAAATATTTCTCGCTACTTTAATCAAATTCTAATCACATGATAATCATAATTTAAGGATAAGTCTTATTTTTACAAAAACAAATATTTTACAACAATTAAACATATATATTTGGATTTTTAGTTGATTTTATCGGTATCTATCAGTACCTATTCCGTGTAGATTTTTTAAGATTTGTTAGAAATTCAACTTATTTAGTGGTTGGTCGATAATCATTTAATTTCTAGTAATGGAGTAGATATTTTTTTATATCAGTTTTATTCAAACCTTTAGCATCTTTGAGTTAATAATTTTAAGAGTTGAATCATTTTCAATAAATATATGAGAATTTATTCCATGTACAATGAAAGTAATATATGTTTTGAGAAATTAATTTAAGAATATTTTTCTAATCAAGTTTCTTTTCACTAGCAATTAGATTAACCACTACTTGTACTTACTAATTAATTTATCATTCAGTAAACAATAAGAGTTGGGGGTAAAAAAATCAGAAAATCTATAAAAATAAATTTAAGTAATTATTTGATGAGTTAGCAATTAATTTATTTAGGGACATGTGAAAATTAAATGAAAAGGTTGACATTCATCTTTGAAAATAACTTTAAGTAATTGTTCATTGTTGGACACAATTAAAAATATTACAAAAATATTAGAAAAATTTCAAAGTCTTTTAACTAAGTTTTACAAAATGTCAATAAACCACATACAAGACTTGTAAAGCAATAAATTTTATTCAGAGAAAATACAACACTTGATTGAGCTTCAATGATTAATAGTTTCTTGATAGCAATCAGGTAACTAAGCAACCAAACAATTTGGAGACAACAATGATCGATAAAAGGGTGGAGAAGTTAATAAAATTTGTAATTGAAATTGTGTTGGATGATGAGGGTAGACCCATCACCACATTTATATTGAACAAATATTTTAAAGCAGGGCCTGGAAAGTATACGCCGAGGAGCGGGTGTAAAATGAGTCAGGATGCAGAACCTCAATAAATGATTATTTTCAAAGAAACAGAATCCCAGCAGAACAATCAATTCCCTATGTCAAATCAATATTCGAACAATCAAATCCATTCCCTGTGTGAACAATATTATGAACAATTATTATAAACAATTGGTGTGGATATTTATTTCTAAATAATTATTATTAATTGATAACAATTCGATGTGGATATTTAATTTTATTATTTCTTTTAAACAATTGTATTTCATTCGGTGTTTTCTTTTGAACAATTGTATTAAATTAGTGTTAGTAGTTAATACATTTATTATTTTTGATATTTTTACAAAAAAGGGAATTTAAACAAAAAAACAAATTAATAAGGGAAAATAAATCAATAAGTTTTCAAAGAAATATTAAATATTAGTAAACAAATAAAAAAACAGATTTTCTGTAGAAATAAGTTAAATAAATAAACGAATTTTATTAAATAAATAAAACGCTTTAATAAAAAAATAGAACCCTTTTAAAAAATGAAGTTAAGTAAATAAAAATCCTAAAATGAAATTATTAAATAAATAAAAACATTTTTAGGCAAAAATATTTTAGTATAAATACTGAGATATTTTTCAGTTTAATCGCCCACTAAAATCATTACCACAAAAGAAGTGATCTGAAAAAAGTAATCTTTGGAATATCTTAAAATAGAACAGATTTAGTTCAACAAGATATTTTTTTGCACGCACGTATATAACACGCATCAGCATACATATTAACAACTAAATAACACGCACCCAAATTTCATCTATATTAATAATTGAATAAAGAGTGATTGAAAAGTTAAAATTGAAGATTGTAGAAATTGATTTGGTAAATTTTATTTATTAATAAATCATTTATATATATTTGACTTTGTCTTTTGATTTATATAAGAGAACACCAGTGCAAGTTGAGACTCACTAAAATCGAGACCTCAACAATTGTATTTCTATGATTGTTCAAATTTTTATGTGCTTTTATTTAAAGATTTCTTGGTCAGTAAACAATTTTTGATATTGATTTGTTCAGTAACTAGTTATTGGTAGTTATTGAAGTTTTTTAAGAGGAAATGATTGAGAGAAAGTTTTATTTTTAAGTGAGTTAAGATGGTTGAATATCGATGTTCAAAGAGTAAATATTATTTAAATATGGCATTTTAATGAATAAGTAAATTATTCAATGTTTAGTATGTATATAGAGAGTTGTACAGTACTCAGTCATCTGTATATAGTACCTAGTTATTGTTGTTCAGTTATTAATGGATTATTCAGTTTGATGGGTTATCAGTGTTCAGAATTTGATACCAAGTAAGTTAACTTTTTATGTTTTCTGAAAGTATTATTATTATTATTATTATTATTATAATTATAATTATTATTATTATTATTATTTTATTAATATTATTATTATTATTTATTATTATTATTTATTATTACTATTTTTTTATTAAGGATGGGTTGCTGCAGAGTGGAGGAGATGGGTTGCTCTTGCGATTGACTACTACCTACCTTAGGCAATACTATGTAACACTGAAACTCAAAAATTTAATTTAATAAAATTCTTTGAAAAGTTTTTGAAAAATTTCTTTGAAAATTTGATCGTTATCAACATGTATAAAAAAGTCATAGTAAAAATTATACTAAAAATTTGATTGTAAGATTACATTAAAAATTTTTTCAATTAAAAACATGTATAAAAATTTCATTGTAAAATTATCCTAAAAATTTCATCTTTAAAAATTCTATATAAAAAATTCATCGATAAAATTATAATAAAAATTCTATTTAAAAATAATTTATAAAAAATTCCATAGTAAAATTATGTTAAAAATTTTATTATTAAAAAATATGTATAAAAAATTTCATTGTAAAATTATATTAAAAATTTCATCTTTAAATATATATATAAAAATTGATCGATAAAACTATACTAAAAATTTTATTTAATAAATTTTATCATGCAATATTGTCGACTCTTTAACTTTAAAAATTCTTACCTTATGTAACTTACCTTTTGACCCTCTATTTACTTTTAAAAAATTCTTACCTTATGTAATTTGCCAACTATAACTGCTTTTAAAATTTTCAGCTTTAAAAATTACCCTTATGTAGCTTAACTGTTGACTCTCTATTTAATTTTAAAAAATTCTTACCTAACTTACCATACTTTAACTCTAGGCACCTTAAATTACTTTAAGAACCTTAATTTACTTAAATTTATTCTAACGTACTTTAAATTACTCTGATGTACCTTAATTTACTTTATGAACCTTAATTTACTCTAATATACTTAAATGTATTCTAATGTACTTTAATTTACTTTAATTTATCTAAATTTACTTTAATATACTCTTATGTAGTTTAATTTACTTGAGACCCTTTAATTTACCTTAATTTACTTTAATATACTCTAATGTATCCTACTGTACTTTAATTTATCTTAATTTACTTTAGGTATTTTAAATTATTTTTATCTAAAGCCTAAATTTGCCTATGAAAATTGTGTGAACAAATATTTCAAGTGTATTTTTTAACAAGCCTATAAAATACCCCTGTCAATTTTTTATCAGTAGGCGATTCAAGCCATTTTTATTTTATGCCTATATTTACCTATAGAAAGTATTGAGACCAAATATTGCATTGTTTTTTATTACGAGTTAAAAATATCCCTGACTATAGTGTGTTCATCTTAGGCTATTTGAGCCAATTTTAATTTTATGCTTTTTTTTATCGTTAGGCGATTCAAGTCAATTTATTTTAGTCTTTTTCAAAAATACCCCCTGACTATAGTGTAATTGAAAAAATTTTATTCAAAAAAAATATTTCAACTTTATTTCAAAAATTCGCCAAAATTTGAATTTAAAAAAATGTTCCAAAAATTTGAATTTAAAAAAAATAACGCCAAAAACTAGAAAAAAATTTCGAAAAATACACACAAAAATTTATCAAAAAAAATGTGCACACATAAAAATTAATTATCTTGATTACATCATTGTGTAATCAATACACACCGAAAAAAATTACAAAAAAAACCCTCCCCCCCCTTTTTTTATTATGCAATGGTGTGTGGGCGCAGTGTGCCATTAACTACCTACTTAGTAGATTAACTTGCGGATATCCTCTCCTGCGAAATTCATTTCAAATCGACGTATTCTAATGAAAACAAAAAGTATTTCAGTCAAACAAGAAATTTATTAAAAGTGCTTAATCCATGTAAGACATATCAAAGTTAATAGCAATGTTAAAAATTATTAATAAGTCTTTTTTTTAATTTTATAAATCTACAACATATATAGCATATACACACAAAGTTGCAGACCTATACACTCATTACAGCATTGGAAAGCTGAGTATAAGCACCAGAAAAAACTTATTGGTTTATCCTGTATATTGGTGGGTTTCTGGGTGTTGATATTTTGAAACTATAAATGGTTGTTACCCAGACAACCCCCATACAAATATTTCTTTTCGCTTGCCACTCGGCACCCGTTGCTAAGCAACTGTTGGGCTATAAGCCATAATTTAAACAAAAATGAGAAAATTGTGTAAATTAAAACAAAATAATTAATGAGGTTTGGAAATTGTCAATATGGCTGCTGTAACATAAGCACGTACCGCAAGCAGAAATCAAAAAAAAAATAAAATAAAACATTAAATAAAACAAAATAAAAACATAACAAAATTAAATAAAACAAATATTAATTAAAATCATTGAAAAGCCTACAGATGCAGAAAGAAACACAAAACTAAAATATAAAACCGCTAAAACCTTGCAAAAGAAGGTTTAGAAAATACATAGGCGGAAGCGGCGACCAAAAATTTAAATATCAGAGGGTAAAAAGAGAAACAATCAAAAAGAATGGTTAAACGATAAAAAATAAAAATTTACGAAATATTGAGAAAATAATATCAAAAAATAGAGAAAAATAAGGAGAAAAATAAAATATTTAAAATAAAATTAAAGCAATAAAACCCCCCGAAAAATAGCCGAAAAAGGCTCAAAATACTCTGATTGGTCGCACCCAGGCATGAAATGACTATATATACAGTAGTCATTTTCATAATTTTTAGAAAAATTTTGTAGACACAAAATTTTTAGACTGTTAGATATTTTGTTGACACAAAATTTTTAGACATTGACACAATGTATGACAATTTTTGAAATTTGGATGCTTGACTGACAAACTTGTCGATCGTAAGTATTGTTCTTTTTTGTAGAAATATATTTTTCTAAGTTAATGTTTTATTTAATTTAACTTATTCTGGATGGCCGCAATGTCTTTTGGCATCGCTCGGCAGGTCCCCCTAACTTATTTATATTCATTTTATATGCATGTTAGTTGTGGAGAATGGCATGGCAACATTCAATTCCGGTCGTTTAATTGGCAGGACGTTGACGTGTTGCTTTGTCACAATCCACCCTTCGGTGTCTGCTTAGTCTGGTCAGGCCTTGTTGCACTGATCACGGGGTAGGACACCGTCGTTTTTCACCGTGGCGGCCATTTTCAATGTTGGTCGGAGCGGTAAGAGGGTAAACTTCGGGAAGATCGCCATAGTTAAAGGGACAACATTATTATATGTTTAAGTAGGAAAATTGAATTTTTAATTTAACTCCTGCCGATTATTATATTATCAAGGGTACGACTAGTGATAGAAATTTAGGTCAACGAAAGTATAAAGTAGGGTTAAATCACGTACATTGTTTGATAGTCATCGTGGTAGAAAATTAAAATAAAATGATACATTTTGGTATAGATCTGTGAGATGATAATATAGAGATTTACGAATGGTGGTAACTGTGGTGACCATAGCAAAGCAAATATGAGTTATTTGACTAAAAAATGAGATTATAATAATGCATTCATTTCAATTTACCATAGGTTAACGTTTGTATGAAACAAGGACTTTTCCATAAAATAAGGGCGGAACGCTGCCAAATTTTTTGAAAATTATTTTAATAAATAACAAGTAATGACAAATTGATATAGGAATTGTAGAAATAGATGAGTATGGACAAGTGTATAGATAGAAAGAGACGTAAGACCTTCCATCGGCAGTCAGGAACCCGAAAGTGAAAATATCATGAGGAGTAGTTCTAGAAATGGAGCTCACCTGCTCATGAATTTTCAGCTGCTATTACAGTACCAACATGGGCTTGCTCATGGGTATATAGTGGTAGGATTAAAATTGTGGGGCGTCCGGGTGAGACAGCATAGACCCTAGGAAAAGAAGGTATTTTGATAGAGGGAAATAGGTTTGAATAAGCTTTGCACAGATTTAAACAAATTAATAACAACCAGTACACCAGCACAACGTTGGAACTGTGTTCGAGTTGGTAGATCGTCCGCAAAAAGTGAGCGCTATCGCTAAGGCTATAATTGACCGAACGATCCATGGGTCCAACGAGCTGCCGATAGAAGGCCTGTGCTCGATTTCGATTTTTAGGTCCCATTATTCTCCTATCTCTTTCAAAGGTTAACCTATACTCTCATATCATTCATTGTTATGTCCATTCCCATAGTCCTTCTTATCGTCGTCCGTGTTGATGATTATTCTATTACATGTACATCCCTAGTTATGTTAAATATCCACCAGTACTTCTCTTACCCTTATCCCCATTATACCTACAATGTTCTCTGTTATTGATACTAGTATTGTCATTGTTACTATTATATACCTTTATTAATTGTTACTACTATTACCTTTATTATTAGTTTTATTACTATAACTACCATTATATTTATTGTTATTACTACTATGATTATTACTGCTATTATTATTATCATAATTATTATTATCATTACTACAAATACCATGAATATTATTATTATTATCACCATTATCATTATTATTTTTATTATTATTATTATTATTATTATTATTATTATTATTATTATTATTATTATTATTATTATAATTATAATTATTATAATTATTATCAATATTATTAACAAATTTTTGTGTAAGGATTCGTCCTTATTCTGCAGCTTTAAGAAATATTTTTCTTATATAAAAATTTAGTCGTAATCCATCCTTATTTTACAGTTTTTGACAAAGTATTTTCTTTGAGTCGAAAAATTTTAGCAGCGTACCGCCCTTATTTTTCAGTTTTATAAGGATATTATACTAACAATTGAACAACACTTCACTTTTACTTTACTATTTTCTATAAGTGTTTTAATTAATTCGAAAATTTGAGCAGCGTTCCGCCCTCATTTTGTGGTTTCAAGAGAATATTATACTAGCAATCGAACAACATTTCACTTTTGTTTTACTATTTTCTATAAGTATTTATATCAATTCGGAAAATTTGATCAGCGTTCCGCCCTTATTTTACGCGTTCCATTCTTACTTTACTATTTTTGTTAAGTATTTGAGTTAATTCGGAAAATTTGAGCAGCATTCTGCCCTTATTTTACAGTTTCATAATAATCTTATACCAACAGTTGAGCCGCATTTCACTTTTATTTTACTATTTTCGATAAGTATTTTAACTGATTTGGAAAATTTGAGCAGCGTTCCGCCCTTATTTTACAGTTTTTATGATAAATGTTTTAACTATTTCCGAAAATTTACGCAGCGTTCTGCCCATATTTTCCGTTACAATTTTACATAATTTATTTAAATCTTATATATTATTTAAAACATTATTTTTCATGATTTTAGTCGTTCGAATCAATTTTTTGCGATGGCTATTCATTTTAACTGTTGCAACGATTTCGCTATTTTCCCCGCTACCCTTTCCCTTTCTTTATCCTTATGATCTATTTATGTTCATATTATATTTAATGAGTGCCCACTGAACTACTCGGTGTTAGATATTTTGAGCCGATTGTTGTAAAAATTTATGTCAATTTTTTCAGGAAATGGATGATGAAGGAGCAGCCAAAGGACTACTCATTTACCCTCCAATTTCCCCTATGTACGGATAATATTGACGTTCCAGCTCCTGCGTTCATCAGGCTGGAGCCTTCACGGGCACGATATCATTGGCGATAATACACGCACTTACACGATTTGCGATAGTGTGTTTTATTTTTCTATCTTGCGTTAGGTTTGGCTGTGGGCTACCAAAAAAAAATAGAAAAAATAAAAATCCAGATGAATTAGGCAAAAGTCTCGACGCATAAACTGTATATTTGGCATTCATATAAACAAATTTTAAATCGTGCATCGATGAACATAAACCAAAATAACATAACTGTAGATTAATGATCTGAAAATATTGCTGCAAAACATAACTGCAGATTAACGATCTGAAAATATTGCTGCAAAACATAACTGCAGATTAACGATCTGAAAATATTGCTGCAAAACATAACTGCAGATTCATGATCTGAAAATATTGCTGCCAAGATAAAAAGTGTGCAACTTAATTTTGGTTGAAATTAATACTGCCAAGTAGTTGAAAATTTGTGAAAACACATCAGTATTTATACCTATAATTTGGCCTTAACCTTGCGTGTTAGTTTTACTGCGATTAAACAAAATTCGACCTTGAAATTATTTGTGTTATCTAAATTAAATTTTTATTAATTTCTTAATTTAAATTGGTAATTTATTTTTAACATTTTTAATTAAATTTATTCAGCCAAAAATATTTTGTTTTTATTCATTTAATTCATTAATTTTTACTTTTATATAAATGGTCATTTTACGGTCAAATTTTCTTGTTATTTTGTTATTTTTTATGTAGATTTCGTTCGGTTCTTGATGCATTTTGTATTTATTTTATTTTACTTTTATGTTTTTGATTTTATATTTATTTATATTCTCTCAGATTTTAAAGTGTTTAGTTGGTGTTGTACATTGTATTTTAAGTTATCTTGGTGCTGGGTTTTCGTGCTGTATTACTGATGCATTTAAACAATTTTCAAGGCTATTTGTGTTCTGGCCCAACAATATATATATATATATATATATATATATATATATATATATATATATATATATGTGTAAAATCCGAAAGCTCCAAATACCAATCCATGCCATTCAAAATACTTTAGGCAAAAACAACACAATTCTTCTTGCATATCATACGATATTAGTCGTTTTAATACTCTTTATTAATAAGTTAAAATTTTAAAATAATAACATTTTAATATAATAAAAGAAATCACGATATGCATACATATCTGGTAAATTTTACATGTGTTGGTGTTAGTCAACATTACAATTTACATAATTTCCCGTGGGCCGCAGTTTTTGCACCCCTGGTTTATATAAATACTCTTTTGACATTTTGTTACATTTTAAAATTTAAATTCTGTTAATTTTTCTGAAATTTGCAATCCTCACATTAATTTATATTAGTCCCATGGGGGTTATTTTAATAAAAAACATACTAAAAACACATTAAATTAAAACATGAAAAATTATTTATTAATAAAATAGTAAAAACTTTAAATATTTTTGTTATATGTAAATTTTTTATGACATTTTGTAATATTTATTGTAGCAAAAATTCGTTATCTTCGACTAAAGTTATTAAATTATCGGGACTTTTTAGTGCTAGAAATGGAGGGATTGTTTGTATTTAACCCTAACCCATTATCATTTAAGTATATTTTAGTAAATTCACAGAAAAGTTAGCTAACCTTTGAGTATTAAATTAAATTTATAGTCAATTTCCTATATTTTAAAAGTAATAATGTTAGTTTATGAACAAGAAAAACAATATCATTTATGTAACTAGTATGGTTTAAAATGCAAATTATAAAAAAAAGGTTCTGTTATAGGTAGATTTAGGGAAATTAAAATACAAGACCAAATTTTATTAAACATCTCTGATTAAAAACCATTATATTTGCTTAAACATTCTGTTGAGCGAATCAGATGTAAATTTATGAAACATTTAGTAAATTCTTAAGTAAAATTTATATTTTTGAAAAAATTATAAAACTTTAAAAAAATATCAATTTGAACTATTTTATGAAAACTAGACATCACTGTTGATAAATTTCTTATCACCGTTTGTATAAAATAATATGTTTATTTTTAAAATATTATACTACGCGCCGTTAAATCGATGAATGAAATTGAGCATTATGATAAATTTATTATTTTCATGGTGATATTTGTTTTTTAGATTAGTATGCAGCCATTATTTTAAAACGTCTCGAGTTTTTTTTATCAATGCGATACTATGCTCCCCGACTTGGTGTTTAACCATACAAGAATTTGGATTTTCCGCCTAATTCATAAATTCTTGCGGAACATCGAAATAAACTGAAACGTTACCGAAATGGATCCTGATTATCAATGTATGACCGTGCTGATCGGTACCAACGTTATCTCGAATGGGCTTTGATAAACGCTCTTCGATGATTGTATTTCTCAAAGATTGTGGATTGAAATTGCTGTTATTGTTGTTGTTTTCATTATATTGCAAATAATACTATTAATCACATTCAAATTAAATTGGTAAAAAAGAATATTTAAAGAAAATTTATACAACATTAGATAAATATAAATGATATTCTTCAATATTTACAACACAAATTTTTATGAGTAATGCTTTTAACAAGAACGAATATATCTTCAAGATAAATTGATACTTTGCTAATTTTGTAAATTGAACATTACAGCTTGACAATTATTTCAAATTCTTCGACAATTTTGATCGAAGTACATTGATATTTAGGGTAAAATTAAACAGATTCCTTATTGATATTTATCAAAATCTTAGAGAATGTAGTGCACATTTAATTCATTTAGATAATAGCCATGTTTTTACCAATATTTATAGATTTCCAATAAATTTTATAAATAAAACCTAAATAATGATATATTTCTAACAATAGTTCATAGATTACCGAAATTAACCTCAAATGTCTGTTTTTCTCAATATCTAATAACTTGCTAATAAATCGTAAATAACCTTATTTTCCTAATAGATATTCACAATTTACCTAAGTATTTGTTTAATTTTACCCTAAATATTATTATATTTCGAAATAAAAATTTAATATAAAAACTATTATTTACAAAATATTATTTTGATAAATGCCATTCTTATTAGCCGGTTATTATATGATTTTGTTTTTAATTCTGGTTGGCAAAATTGATGAACTTTATGCACGCTCTGGATAATATTCCGTTTAATATTCTGTATATAATTTGAGACCAGCTAAAACTCCATCAATTCATGAATGTTAAGTTTGCACCTGTAAAAATAACCGTGGATCAATAGATGTTTTCTTTCAAGGTATTGAGTGGTAATGACTTTTGTAATTTATTAAGTTTTATTTTTAAAATTATAAGTTTTGTGAAGAAACAAAATGACAAAATTCTCAAAAAGATAATGTTATTAAATTTGTGAGAAAAAAAAATAAAATCAATCATATTAATAAATATAATAATATTGTGAGAATTATAATACTAAATTTGTGAATGATAATATTAATAAAATTGTCAAAATTATAATATTAAATTATCGAATATTAATAATAAAAAGTTAAAGTATTATATAAATAATAATAGAAATCTGATAAATATTACAGATTTTTATTTTACATTTATTGTATTACTTATAAAATACATTTTATTACAAATAGATTTGATAAACACAAAATTATAATTTTTCAGTTGCACGATGAAAATACTAGGGTTTTGTTGCTCCACAATATACTAAAACTACTCAATTATGTTAATTAGAAGTAAACATGCACTAGTTAAATTTTAAAATATCAAGCTTTCGATTTGGACTTAAAAGTATTAATAATAAAAAATTTAAGAGAAAAATAATAATAATAATATTGTGAGAATTATAACTTTAAATTTAAGTGAAAAATAATAATAAAATTATAAAAATAAAAATATTAATAAAATTACGAATAGTATAATGTTACATTTGCGAATACTAAAACTATTAGTAATAATAAAATAACAATTATTTTGTGAGAATTAGAATATTCATCATAATACAAATAATAATAATAACATTAATATTTGAATTTTCAAAGTTTTTAGAAAAAGTTTCAATTAAATGTCCCTTGAACACATACATACACGAGGGATAGTAAAAATTTCTTGTTTTAAAATTCATTAAAGTTTTTAGTAAGGAGGGGTTTGGACTTAAACAAATTTTGGAAAAAAGTATGAGTCATAATAATAATAGTAATAATACTATTAATAATAATAATAATAGTAATGATAATAGCAATAATTATAATAGTTATAAAAAAATAGTAATAATAATAGTTATAATAATAATATTAATAATAATAATTTATCGGTTTTCAAGATGCTATTAAATGTCCCTTGAACACATACATACACGAGGGATAGAAAAAATTTCTTGTTATAAAATTCATAAAAGTTTTTGCTAGGGAGGGGGGATTTCGGACTTAGAAAAAAAATTTGATAAAATTTATAGAAAAATACATGTATTTTTAAAAAATCTTAATGTTTCTATTAAATGTCACGTGCACACTCACACACTGAAGCACAAAATTTTAGGATCTTATTTAATGTCCACTACATACACACACTGGGGTAGAAAATGATGAATCATCGAGAGCTCACGAGAAAACGATGAGTCATCGTGAGCTCACTACTACTTTCTTGTTTGGATACAATTTAGGAATGAGAAGTTCCATTATCCAGGTCTCTGAGAACATTGTTTTTTCTTCTAGTTAATGTTGAATATTTTCTTTTCATCTAAGTTTAAAGGTAATATAATTTTTATAAACATTATATTGATCCTAAAATCGCATAGCTGGGATTTAAATGCGGTCGGATTAAATTATCATGTATATTTAATATGCATTTTTTCTTCAATAAATAGCATATCAGGAATGCAACCCAAATACGTGTGATACAATGAACTTAATTAAGCACACATGAACAAGCTTTCTAAAAAATAATTCAATAACCAAATGAAAATCATTTAATTGTATCTGGGATAAATAATTTCTTTCAGCTAACCGCGTATCATTCATTAACCAATGGGAAATATTGTTATAGATTCAAATATATTTCATTTATTTTTATTCTATCAGATTACAGATCAATATTTTATCTTACAGGCTGAAAAAAGATTAATAATTTTATTATTGAATTTAAAATATCCAAAATTTGACTTTATAATGCATTTACTGATAATATAAGTTTAGTAGTTAATTATATTTTTATTTGCCATTAATTACAATTGTTTAATTGATAATAATTTTAGATTTTATATCAAATGAAATTAACATGAAATTTTGACTCCAGCCAGGCCTTATTTTATGTCTATTATTTTAATATAATATTGAGTTTGTTTTCTACCTTATTGATAATCGCGTGCTTTATTTATTCAAATTCTCTGTCAGATTTTCACATTTATCATTTTGTTTTTAAGAAAATTTTAATATTTATTAAGAAAATTTAAGAATACATTATTTTGTTGCTTTTTGTTTTTAAAATTGTTCACATTAATGTTAATAGTAAATGCAAATTTATTGGTATTAACCAACTTCATTTTGACAATTATCTCTACAGTTCGAAATTATTTTATCCATTTTTTGTTCCAGTTAAAGTTATATCATACGCACCTTTTTTTCAAAAAAAAATTTGTTTTTGAAAAATTTATGGAGAAAGTGTTAGTGTAAAAAAATAGGCAAAATTTTCACAAACTCAGAATATTAATACAATATAAATCGGTCAAGCATGTCCTTGATTGGGATCCATGGCATTTTGATAAAAATTCCAAATGGAAAGGGAAAAATCCCAAAATTTCTTGGGAAAAACACCAATCCAAGATATATATTCAGCTACAAAATATTTCGACAGAATTTCTGCCTTTGTCACGTAGTCTTGTACTTTAAACTACTTTAATTTAAACAAATTTCTGTTTTTAAACTTTCAAATTATTTTATCAAAAATTAAAAATCACAAATTCTCCACCGGTTAATCGGACCATTTCCCTTCACTGATTAACCGGCAGATGTAGTTAGAAAGACCTCAAATATTCCAGCACAACCAATGCCACAAAGATATAACTACTTTTCGAAAAGATATACAGTTGACGAATCTAGACAAAACAGAGAATACCCGAAAAAATAACACAATTTCAACAAGCAAGTTGTACAGAGAAATTGCCAGCCAAAATTAAAATGCTGTCATGGTTTGAAGAGCGACACACAAGAGCAGAATGTCCTAATATGAAATGTTACCATTGCCATAAAGCAGGACTAATGGTTTCAGAGAACTGTGGGGTTTGTGCTGTTTAACCTTGACCCATGCATATAACTTTTCTTGCCCTCCAATGGTTACTAAGCGACATTGGTAATGCAACCACTGGTTATGAGACCGCCAAAGGTGAGCGCTACGAAAGAACTGCTAAAGCCCTTCCTCATGATGGGTTCAACACACTACCGATAGAAGGTCTGTGTGCGATTTCTTATTCCTGTCCCTTCAATATGTACTTGACACTTTCAACAATTAATTATTATACAAACCACTTTTATAGTTTCAATTAAACGGATTTAAAACTACTATTAATAGATAGATGGAATAAAACAAACGAAACTAGAGAAATAACAACGATCATTTATTGGATTAAGACACCTATAACTTAAATTAATCTCTGATTTGCAATGCTCGTCGCTTAGCGCGCTCCGCCTTCCCCGGGCGTCGCTGAGAAGATTTCATTACCGCCGGCTTGCTCGTATTTCTTGTTTCTCTATATGCTAGCTGGGCCGGTGCGAATACCAGTGGGTAGGTTACGGCATTACCTTCCTGGCAAGCCGATAACGCCACTTCCAAACTGCGAATTTGGATCTTTTGTGCTTGTCCGAGCTGTTTATCGCCTGTCCATCCACGGCTGTTCAACTGGCGGCAGTCAATCTTTGATAAATTCTCTTTGCCTTTGCTGGTTCAATCCAAGAAGCTCGAATTTGTTGAATTTCTCGGTTCATTTAGAGCAACTGGGAGTGAAGCTCCGCATTCTCTTGGCGCGACTTTGCTAGCTCCTTAGTCAGAGTTTGGATTGTACTCATATCTAAAATTAGATTACTTGTTGACAAATCTCATATCTTTGGTTACGGCGTTCTCTACAATTGTCACTCTTATTGTACCTTTAAAATTAGTCTATTAAATGAAAATCTATTGTGCATTGGTCTGCAGTGCATCATAATGATTGTTTAATTTCATTGTCCTTTTTACGTCGTTTTCTTTTAAAATCAGCACTATGAGTATAATCAGTAGTTAAAGATTAAGATTTTAATTCAATGATTTATTAATAACAACATGCTATTGATATCTTGGATTCCGGCGATAAGAATCCAGATCGAAACCACGTTGCCTTTGAGCATACGATTGCTCTTGCCTTTTTGCTGGACTTCTATTTGCATATCGAGTCTCTCTCGGCAGTAGTTTTCTTGGAATTACTACATTCATTGGTCGAGTAAATTCTGTTAACCTCATGTCGTCCATCTCGTATGATACGCCGTATGGTGGGGCATACCCATCCGTGCTGGTTATCCTTCCTGCAGCAATATTCACGTTAATCCTGGCCAGGTGTCGTCTCACCATTCTGACCTGCCAGTTCGTCTGCTTCTGCCTTTGCTCGAGTCGAGCCAGAATGTACTCCGCACGTTGTCTGCTCTCACGGGCTGGGTTTCGGCCCGGTTTCCGCTTGATGGTGGTATAGGGGAGATCAATTTCTTCGTGTTCATTTAAACATCCTTCTCTGAATTCTTTTACTGGGGAAACCGTGGATCCGGCATCCAACATCGCCTGCTTGCACCTAGCGGCGGATTGTGCTGGAAAATGAACAGTGATCAGGGACGCGTCAATCCATGATTTATCTACAAAGCAAAGCTTAATATGCTAGATCTCGGTATAATTCTTAGTGATTAACTCGAAATAATCCTCGGTACATCTTATTATATTTCTCGGTTTTCATAACGATTACTGCAGCAGGAAAGTTACTTGGTTATATTTGAGCGAAAGTTCTAATCTTGCTTAGTTATATCTTACGTATCGACGGTTTCAGAATGTCAGGGTTTATCTAATATTGATTTATGGGCTATATGTAATATGATGGTTAGTCCCTATTTTGCTAAGAAAATTCTATTTGGTTGTTGTACCGTACAGCTATGATTTTGTTTCCTTGAGACTCGCAACATAGATAATTGTAGTAACTCTCGCCTTTACAAATGTTGTAGTAGACCTTTGTAAAAAACCGGATTAATTTCCTCTTTTGGAAACAACAAAAGAATATCGTGTTGAGTTTTTATTTAATCAATTTATTAAATAGAAGATAAACAATTATTATCACGTGAAGTCCAACACCAGTCGTTCCATGGTCGGGATATTGAGCTTCATCTCTAGGTCATAAATTCGTTTCGGCCCTTGTATGTTCATCCTAGATTCATTTCTATGTACGTCTGAGTAAGGTCTGGGATCAATCGCATTATGGGTCTCGTTAAATTTAAATAATAAAATTAAGAATGGTTTATTAACATTAGAGTCATACCCTCCTGCGTGGATCTTCTATTCTCCTTGGGTCTTTCCGTCTGATGCTCTCCTCGTTGTGGACTGCAGCAATTTCGTCTTCTCATTGAAGTTGTCAATGATTTCTCTTCTTGTGAGTGCATAATTTAAGTAGATTTGTTGGAATGAGTAATTATTCACTTTTGAACATTTGACTGATTATTTATACGCCGTCGTCTGTTGGCGTGTATTGATTACAACAATTTCTATGTCTGATGACGTGGCAGATTGTTATCCTTCTATTGTGTCTAATTGACTTTCCTGAATGTAATTTCTGTCTTGTCCACGTGGCACGTTAACTTTTGCATTTAACTGTCGTATAACTTCTGTGTGCAGTGAGTTTGCACGTTCTACTCAACATATTTGATTCACATTTTATTTCATGTTCGTTTGTGCAATAAATGGAAATTGTATCGATCCAGATTATGTAGATTATTATTCTTCAAATACGATTTTTTTAATCTGTTATTTATCCGGGCAATCTCGGTGGGTGATTTCTTATTTTTATTTGTCGAATCAATTGTCAAACTGTGTTGATAGTTTAGTCTGTTATAGTGATCCTTGCATCACCTCTCCACTTTCAGCTCTTCAGAATATGGTCAATAGTCACAATTCTCCAGATTCGAGTATTATATAATGGATGGAAGATCTTTGAACTGAAGCTAACTAGATTCAATGGTCAAAATGATATCAATTCTCAATTCTAATGGTCTTCCTCGTAGACGATCATCTAATTTAACTCCTTATTAAAACTACCTTATGTATATACGATGCTATTTTGTGATGTTCGGTTTGTTGGTTTTGTAGTTGTCATCGAGATTAGTGATGCGAGGTTGGTTCTATTTCTTTCCAGTTATGTTTCAGTAATTAATTTGCTCAGTTAGTTAGATGATTACGACATTAGTTAATAGATTTCCTAATTTTATTATTCATGAAATATTATTGGTATCAGGGTAGTTACTGTGACGATCTAGATCGTTTGAATTATTGATTATATAATTTTTAATCGTCATGATTTATTATTGCTATTACCATTAGTTTAATGTAGCAGTTTTGAAATTATTTATTCTCGAGTTATTTAATCAATATTAATTTTAACATGAATATTATCGTCGAAATTCTCAAGTAAGTGACTTAAATTTTGGAGTTATTTTGTATTTCCACCTTCAATACGGGAGTTATCGTTAAAGTTTAAGGATTAGCAATTTAGATCCGGAATTAATTTCATCTAAACTAACTACAATATGAGTATTATTTTTGCGATACTGGGAGTTGCATCTAGTCTTGGATTAACTTCATTTAATTTACATTCGCCACGAATATTATCGTCAAAATTTTGGATTATAAGCCTAGATACTGGGTTTGCTTCGTTTATTTTACTTTGATAGAAATATTAGCATTAACAAAATTTTTAATTAATTTTAAGCTTTATCTTTATTATATAAATTTAAGATGATTAAAACTCTCTTTTCGTTAAATTTCTCTGTCATGATTTTCATTAAAATACTTTATTTTTAACGTTAAGATAGTTTATTTTATTTATTTGTTGTCATAACAACGATTTCCGATTCTTTCCCACACTCCTTTCCTTATTTGACCTTAAGGTAGCTATGTTAATATTATGATTTTATGAGTACCCACTGGACTACTCGGTGTTTATGATTTTGAGCCGATATAAAACAAGAATTTTAGGTCGATTTTTCGGGAAACGGATGACGAAGGAGCAGCCAACAGACTACTCTATCTTCTCATTTTCCCCTATAACGAATAGAATTGACGTTTGGGTTTCTGCGTTACGCCCGCCGGAACCTTCACGGACACGAGTTATTGGCGGATGAACTGCACGAATTGTTATGTAGATTTTGCTATCTTGCGGTGTTGTGTCGGCTGTGGGCCGGAAAAATTTTGACAAGGCATATCTTTCAATTGAAGCATGTATTTTCTCATAATTTGCATAATATAGTTGGCATAACATAATTGGCATTTCATCATCATACAAACAAAGTTTCCCATACAAGTGTTAAGTAGTGCTTACATTAAAGGTGCTTATACGCTGTATGGAAAAGTTTTCGAATCGTCCACTTGAATAATAGTTGTCTGGTTCAAAGATTTAGTTGTTCGTTCAACAAGTTAGTCAAAGTGAGTTTTCACGAGTAAAAAATAATTAAAATTCTATGAAAATGAATTGGTATATATACCTGTTCTGTGACCCTAACCTTGCTTGTTGAATTTAGTGCAGTAAAACAAAATTTGATCTTGAAACTATTTGTGTAATCTAATTCTACTTTTTATTATTTCTTGATTTAGTTTGAAAATTCATTTCTTGAATTTTTAATTGAATTATTTCCAATTAAAATCATTTTATTTTACTTCTACTTTTCATTAACACTTATTTTTTTAAATAAATTGTCAAATTTCGGTCAAATTTCTATGTTCTTTTGTTATTTCTGTGTTTATTTTGTGCTGATCTTGTTGCATCTTGTTATTATTTTAATTTATTTTTATGTTTTTGATTTTATATTTTAATTATTTCTTTCTCGTATTTTAAGGTGTGTAATTGATGTTTTATGGGTCTTATTTTAAATATGCCTGTTATATTTCGTGTTATTTCCAATTCATTAAAAAAGAACTTTGTTCTGGCCCAACTGAACTGAAAAATGAAGAGGCGTGAGAGAAAATTACCAAAAATACGCACGACTAAAGTTCCAAGATAATGATCGAAATAACTCAGACCGACAATATCAGAGACCAGTTGCAGCAATGGACGACGACGAAGAAGAACATGGAAACCAATACTCAAATGGATATGCTCCACCACGAGAGGAGGTGATTGGAGCCATGCATTAAGTATGAACAATATATTGAATAGGGCATTGTATGATGATTGTTTGTATGGTGATTGCTTGCATGTATTGAATGATGAAAAATATGAATATTTAACTAATAGTGATCATTGTAAATGCTTGCCTGATACGGAATTTATGGTGAGTGGTGTAAGGATGAATCAAGATTTGATAATGTTGGAGAAACCCTAGAGTATGTTTGTAATATTAATAATGCAAATAATGATAATTTAATTAAATATAATAAACTAAATGGTAGACCAACTGTAACAATATTAATAAATAATAGCAAATTGTGTGGTTTATTAGACACAGGTGCAAAAATCAGCCTGATAAATGAAAGTGTATTAGATAGTATAAGGAAGTTTAATATAGAAAAATGCTTTGTGAAATTGAGATGTGAAAACGAGTCACCAGTGTCGATAGTAGGAAAGGTTAATGTTGCAGTTCAAATAGTAAGGACAAGTGAGACGAGAATGATTTAATTTATTGTAACCAAAGAGACTTCACCGAAACTGATTAGTGGAATAGGCTTCTTGAGAAAATTCGATATAATATTAAACATGAAGAGCAGTTTATCAAAGAAAGATGAAAACATTGCAGAAATAATGCACTCAAAAGAACCGAGAGAATCTAACCAGTGTAAAGACAGCAATGTTAAAGAACTATGCAGAAAATATGATTCCATTTTTATGAAACATAAATGGGATGTGGGTAAAACAAATTTAATAACACACCAAATTTGAACATCATGGAGACCTATTGCTATTAATCCAAGGAGACAGCCATCTCATTTAATTGAAAAGATTAGGAAAACATCAAAGAAATGGAAAAATACGGAATTATAAAAAAATGTAAGTCACAGTGGAACACACCTTTAGGATGTGTGAAGAAAAATGATAAAAACGATATACAAATATGTTTATATTTTAGAGCTCTAAACAACGTCACGGAGAGAATAATATTTCTAATCCCGAATACAAATGAGTTATTGGATACACTGGGTAGTGCAAAATATTTTATCACTATCGATTTGGGGAACGCATATTATCAGGTAGAGCTGAATGAGAAATCAAGATTCAAGACGGCGTTCTCTACTAAAAATAAACAGTATTGCTTTAATAAGATGCCATTTGAGATAACAGCAGTTCCGGCAACCTTTCAAAAATTAATGAACATGGTATTAGGTGAATTTAATTAGCAAATAGCGGTAGTGACATTTTCAAAAGAATTAAAGGAGCACTACGAAAATATTGAAATCGTTTTCAAGAAAATAGAACAAGCATGATTAAAGATCATTCCATCTAAATGCGAATTTTTGAAAGATGAAGTGAAAGTTTTTGGACATATTATAAGCAAAATAGGAGTCAAAATGGATGAAAAGAAAATTAAAGCAGTAAAAGAATTCGAAAGACTCCAGTGTGTTAAAAAATTAAGGATTCTCTAGGACTAACCAATTACTATAAGAAGTTTATAAAAGATTACACAGAAGATTCAAAACATCGAGAACAATTGTGTGGAAGCAAAAGAAAAAATAAATTTGGAGAGATCAATGTAGAAATTCATTTACAAAACTTGAGGAGAAATTGATTTATGCACCAATATTAAAGTTTCATGAATTTTCATTAACATTCATATTGGATACAGATGCTAGTTTCGATCGTACTGGTGCAGTTTTATCATAGATAGATAACTCTGGAAAGGAAAATGTTATTACATATGGATCACACGCCATGTCAAAACATGAATTGAGCTATTGCATAACAAGAAAAGAACTGTTAGCAATTTATTATTTTACAAACCATTTTAAACATTATCTTTATGGGAAAAGATTTATACTACGTACGGACCATAAAGCGATATCATATATGATAAAGGCAATGAAAGCAATCACCCCACAATTCCAGACATGGATCAACTATTTGAGCAGTTTTGGAAATAGAATTTCAATTTAGGAAAGGAACAGAACATTGTAATGCAGATGCATTATTGATAAGTGAATGTATGACGTGTGTTCAATGCCAAACCATCCACGCTAAACCAAAAATATTAAGGCTAAAAACGAAACTTCTGGCAATGATGACAAAAAATCCGGAACAAGAATGGCAAATGGATTCAAAAGAAATTAAAGAAATAATAAACAATGGTTAACAAAAAAAGGCAGTAAATTCAGAATAAATGAGGGAATAATAATGACAGAAAACAATAGAATATGGATTACGGATGGAAAAAGAATTGAATTCATTCATAAATATCATAAAAAACTTTGTCATGCTGGATCAATGAAAATTGAGAAATACATATCGAATAACTTTGCAATAAGAAACATGAAACGAATGATTCAAGAAGTAGTACAAGCGTGTGAAAATTATCAAAAGAGGAAAGTTACAACGACATGAACTGAAGAAAAGACGAAAGCAGATTTATTTGAATCAATATTTATAGATTTTTGTGGCATATTAAACCAAACTCAGTATGGAATGAAATAAATAATGGGAATCATCGATATTTATAGAAAATACGTTGCTCTTCAAGCAGTAAAATCCCAAGATGAGAAACGGTTATTACAACTTTAAGAAATAATTGGATTTTAAAATATGGAGCACCTATAATTTTACATTGTGACAAGGGTAAAGTATTTAAGAGTAAATCTATGGATAATTTAATGAAAGAGCACAAAATCAAAATAATATTCTCAAGTCCGTATCATCATTCAGCAAATGGCCTAATCGAAAGACAATTCAGAACTATTACGGACGCTATTTATATCACCCTAAAAGATCGAGATCACAAGAATTGGATAGTTATTACCAGAAATCGAATTTATTATAAATTCCACATTTCATAATACGATTAGACAAACACCATGCGAAACAGTGTTTAGAAAAAGAATTTACAAAAGAACCTTCTACAAATATGTCAATTGAAAATAAAGGTTTTGATAAAATAACACAAAGAACATTGAAAGTAAGAGACATTGTGTTAATGAAGAGAAATGATAACAATAAAGAAGATAACAGATATGTTGGGACTGTGAAAGTAATAAAACAAATACACGAGAGGAGCTATAAAGTCGAACAACAAAATGGAAGGAGAGTTATACAAAATAGAATGGCTAAAGCCTTTTAAAAAGAAGGTATGTGAGGATAATTAAATAAAATAATAATTATCGCGTTAAAAATATGTAACAAACTTTAATAAAATTATAATAATAAATTTAAATAAGTTTAAAGTTAAATTATGGAATGATGAAATTGCTTGATTGTAAAATAAATATTTAGTAATGCTGTAATTTAAATATATTAAATATTTATTGAATGTTTGTGTATTAATATTACGTATTCAATTGTTAATTCATGCTTGCTTAAATATCCTCAAAAGAATTATCAAAACATATGTGATTAAAAATAACTTTATATCGTTGTTTTAATATTGGATTGTTGGCAAATTTTTTTGAAATAGTTTAAATTTATTATTATTTACTTTTAATTGATATGTTAAATTTACCAAATCAAACTGCTAATAAGGACAACCAAACAACTCAGGCTCCTAAACCAGACACGTCTAAACTTAATTAGCTACACAAACATCTTACTTCGATAGATGTTTTTCGAGGTAATAGAACTCAATTATTGAGACCCGAATCTAACTGAATTAATGACATGGTAGACCCCAACGGAATGATCATCAATCTTCAGGTTCCAATTGATTGGTATGACTAAAAGAAGGAATGATGACGAATATATTACCCATTTAGGAAGACTAACTGTATTATGCCACCACAAAGGCCCATTAGAGCTGCTTTGAAGATTAGAGTTTTTTTACCAAATATCACCAATACAATAGCCATTATAAATACTTCTACCCATATAACACGACCCATAATCAGCCGATAAAGAAATCCAGAGTAGTAGCCTAACAAACTGTGAATCGATCTGGACGCTAGCAGTGGTTGACAAATCGGAGACAACTTCCACTAATAAATTCCCGGGATCGATAGGTGTTGGCTCTAGAAAATTTCAAACACCCAATTGGGCTGACAGAATAAGTGTTAAAATCAATAATCATTGAATATTTGTGTGGGCAGTAGATGGTGTAAATTCACTGTGAACATGGCAATGAATCACCAAATCGACGAGGAAAATTAACAGGATTAATTTCCTACACAATTTGACTTAGAAAGAATTTAGAAGAGCTATTAGAAACTACTACCACAATAACCTGGCAAATCTACAAATATTACTAGCGATCATGAATGCCACCTACGAACGAGTATAAAACAGACCTCCACTAATAATTACAACAATCTATACGCGATAAAATGGACAAGAAGAGACTGCAGCGGCATGCGACTGATATGTCGCCCTTAATAGCCAGACAACCAGGAGATAGAAGCATATAAACTCAACCTTCTACCGGCCGAGATGAATTCACCTTAGAGAGGTAACATTAATAGTTAATGGTTCAAGTTGTTAATTTACAAATTAATGTGACAACTTAGCGGAAGATCGTGCTACCGGCAAGAAATAACTAACAAATGAACCTTCAAGTGACCTTAGCAAATTTCCACCGAAGCCCAAATCCAAATGAGCCTGACAAATTTAGGACGCCATCGTTAAGATAGTGATTACATGATGCTCAATCTTCATTATCTGTGCTTAAATCAAAAGCTTGAATCAAAGCTTACCTAAATGATATTACTTAAAGGGATGTGAATATGAGAGACGCGATAACAAGTTAAGAGAAGCGTTCTCAATGGCAAGACGGCAACTACGATGGAGAACGACATGGACTTTTATCAATCACCCAAAGAAAGGCACTATAAATGATTAGAACTCGGAAACTATCATTTAATAGAGTCATAGGGAGAGAAATTATGGAGGAAAAATGTTACCGATGGCGGGGTTGCACCATTTTTTTATGTACATCGTTTTGACGACTGAAATTATTATCCAATTAATGTACTCTATATCTAATAATCTTGACTAGCCAACAAATTAGAATTAAATAAATAATTTTTGTGTTTGATTACATCTGGCATTGGCCTAACGAGGTCTTTCCTTATCATAATATTCCGTTAATTTAAGTGAACCACCACTCATCAGATGAAAGAATGTGGGATGACCGCACTGTAATTACTATGGACTTACCCACTCGCATGACCGCGAGGTGCCAGCAGGCATTATGGGATAATGGATACAGGATATCCGCGGTTGGAGACTTCGAATGGCCACTCCGGTCAAAAATGCGTTACGATGAGGTCGAGTTTCCATATGTCACCACTGTGGGATAACAGTAAATAATAGTATTCTAAATAATATAATATATATGTATATGTATGTTGAATTTGTATGACTGAAGATTATTATATATATGTCTGGATGTCCAAGGTGTGATTTATGTATACATGTGTGTATCTTGCTCAAGATAATTACTATATAGTAAATTACTCCTGAGAGTTTCTCACTTGTTTTAGATAATAAATATTATGTCTCTAAGTCCTTTAACATGGTGACTACGCCAGGATTAACAAAAAATAATCAATCAAATGCGTTTATTCCAACATCGGAAATCTTTACCGTTGGAGACAATCTGGAAATTTTCTTAGAAAAAATTAGAAGATTTTATGATTTAACTCAAACCCCTAAAAAATCGTTCATAAGAGCATTCATGTCAACGGAAGCGGCTAAATTATATGAAGGAGTAAATAAAGAAATTAACACTTACGAAGAAAGATGCAGAAAAGCCTTCAAAAAGTTTTCAAATTTAGGAAGAGATTTCAATGAAGCTATTCGATACAAAAAAGGAAATAAATCGATTTAAAACTTCAAGAAAATTTCTTAAAACATGAATTATCGAAACAGAAATTAACAGCCTATTTATTGCAAAATGTAATAGAAGATAAAGATAAAGATGAGAAATATTTCCAATGCCAAAGAAATTAAGGAGATTATTACAAAGATATTAATAAAGAAATTAATAAAGAAATTAATAAAGAAATGAAAAACGAAGATATTGCTGCTATGAAGCCATACAGAAGAAGTTATGCAAATCAAAATCAATATTTAGCTGAACAATATCGATAATCACAACCAAGACAACAACATCAAAGATTTCGAGAAAATAACCTACCACGAAGAGAACCATTTAGAAATAATAACAGATATTTAGATCATAGGAGTTTACCTAGTCGACCTTCAGTTCTACCAACACAAAACAGATCGGAATTTTCAAATTACTATGAGCGGTCAAATATAAGATACCAACAACTACGATCAAAACAATACTGGGACTGCAAAGAAGTAGGACATATAAGAGCCCAATGTTCGAACATAAAATGTTATCATTGCAAGAAGTCAGGCAATTTTAAATTGCAGTGCTTCGATCTAAGAGGAACTCAGAGCTGCATCTAAGAACAGAATATGGCAGCAATTACAGATCAAGAAGATGATGAAAACATGATGTCCGACAGCGAATACCCCAATGGCAACGCTCCAAAACATGAGGAAGTGATTGGAGCGATAAAACTAAATGTAAGTAATATCTTGAGCAATGATTGTATGCATGATAATGTTTGTAATTGTTTGCATGAAATTGAATTTTTTGATAATACTTGATGTTCTATGTATAGATATTGTAGATAAAATAGATAAAGGGATGGACAATAAATTAGCTACTTTAAATAATGGTTATGATAGTGTAATAAAATATGATAAAATGGGAGGTAGGCACAGTATTGAGAAATTTAATTGCCTTTCGGATACGGGGACTAAAATAATTATCATCAGTAAAGAAATAATAAACACGCTCGAAAATGTAAAAGTTGAAAATACTAATTTATTGGTAAAGTGTGCAAATGACAGCTCCTTAGAAATATTAAGCCAAGTTTCGTTAAAAATAGAAATTATAAATCAAGAAAATAATTTTGATTTCTTCATAGCAAATGGGATTCCACCAAGTCTAATAGAAGGAATTAATTTGTTAGATAAATTTAACATTAAACTTGTATTGAACCAGCGAAAAGAAAATATTTTAATGTTAGATGAAGCAAAACCAATCAATTTTAAAAATGATCAAATTAATTGAGATGTGGTTTTGAATAAAATAATAAAAGACTATGAAAACACATTTATGAAACATTAATGGGATCTAGGCAAAACCAATTTAGTAAAACATGAGATATTAACGAAAACTGAACCTTTTGTTATTAATTCTAGGCGCCAGCCATTTAATTTAATTGAGAAAATTGTAAAAAATTATTAAGAATATGGAGGAAAACGGAATAATAAGTCAGTACGAGTCTCCCTGGAACTCACCTTTAGTTTGCGTAATAAGAAAGATAAAGATGAGATCCGGATTTGTTTAGATTATAGAGCGTTAAATGCGGTGACAGAAAGACAAATTTTCATATTCCGAATACTCAAGAAATGTTAGATATTTTGTACGGCGCCAAATATTTCACCACCCTTGATTTAGGAAATGCTTATTACCAAGTTAAGTTACAAGATGAATCTAGATTAAAAACAGCATTTTACACAAATAATACTCAATATTTTTTTAACCGTATGGCTCCTGCAACATTTCAATATTAATATTTTCTTCTTTCTTACAAGAACATTATAAGGGAATAAGAAACGTATTTCAAAGAATAAGTGATTCTGGGTTAAAGATAAGTCCAGAAAAATGTCAGTTTATTAAAAAAGAGATAAAATTTTTAGGACATGTGATAAATGAGGAAGGAATACGTACTGATGACAATAAAATAATCGCGATTGAAAATTTTGAAACTACGAAATGTGTTAAAAAATTACGAAGCTTTCTTGGATTAACGAATTATTATCGGAGGTTTATAAAGAACTATAAGTGTATTCAAAACCACTTGAGAAATTGTGCGGTGTAACTTAGACAAAAATTATGTGGACAAACGAATGCTAAAACGCTTTTCAAGCATTAAAGAAAGTATTAGTAAAAGCTCCAATTCTGGTATACCCTGATTTTACAAAGGAATTTATCTTGGACACAGATGCCAGTTTCGACAGAATTGGAGCAGTTTTATCGCAGTTGGATAAAAATGATAAAGAAAGATTAATTACATATGGTTCACACGCAATGAATAAACACGAAGTAAGGTATTGTATCACTAGTGCTGGGCACCTGATGGGTAAAAGATATAAGATTTTTGTGACCACTTTCAAGGGATTCCCACCAGATGCCCGCACAAGAGATATAACCATTGAATACCCGTGAAAAATGACGTTGGAAATGTATTTCAATGGGCGGTTTCTAATAAAAGGTGAGTCATATTACCATGACTGTTAATACCCTAGAAAATCGTTGGGTTCAAAAGCTACCATAGAAGGTATTCGTGCTCAATTTATTTGTGCCCCTCTATCATCAATTTTAGGTTAAAACAATATCGAAGAAGTTAAAGAGATCCTGCAATGATTTAATTTTATAATTGTTCGAAAAGGTTTGAACAAAATGTGTTGACTATAAAATAAATTTTTCATGCAGATTCCCTGTTGGTAGTGTTGTTAATTTGATGTTTTCATTTCTGTAGTAATAAAGTTAACTTTTTATGCATTTATATATGTGTTTCGTTAGTTAAATTTAATTTCAACACTTCTACATGAAATTTATCTTTTTCTGCATTTTCAACATAGTGTTGGGTTATTATTATTGAAAGTCGGTTCCCTCTGACTCCTCGTGTCCTTTTTCGATCAAATAAGCAAACCCAACACAGAATAATTTTATTTGCACTTTATCACAATAACAAATCAATCCTTTGGTTCAATATTTGTAATCACAATTTCACTACTTGATTTGCACCTTTTAACCCCTGTTTGGCTCGGATTATCTTAGGGTAGGTTGTCCAAGGGAGAACCACCCTGTCTGATAGATAACCTTGACTTTTACTTGGATTTGGATTTCTCTACTAACCTAGCTACTGCTCGTTCACGTCGATTCACTCTAGTTAATAATATCTGCTCTCTCGTACCTAGTTAATAATAATCGCCCTTTCTTGTCTGGTTGATAATGTCTCTTTTCTTGTCTGATGAATTCTGGTCCTCTTTTCTTGTCTGATGAGTTAAGGTCCTCTCGTGTTTTTCCCTCTTTCTTTTATACTCCTGCTCAGACTGTTTTCCGACGATTGTCAACAATAGGTTCTGCATTATCAAATTATCATTAATAATTACCTTTCAGACCGACATTTGCCAACAACGTTTGACGTTGTTTAGGCTAATTTATCCTACTATATTATTCCGTCTATGCGCCGGATTTTCCTTATCTCTCGGGTTTTCCTCAGGTCTCGGCTTTTCCACATCTCTCGGGTTTTCCATTGCCTCGGGCTTCCCATTGACTCGGGCTTCCCATTAGTAATTAATTTTCTTAATTAATTTCTTTTTTTATTTTATATCATTTTCTAGGGACCCCTCACTCAATTTTTATTATTATTTCCGGACTTGTCTCTCAATTTGGCGTTCAACCATACCAATTTCCCCCCGATCATTATTACTTTCGAATTTTATACATTTTTTAATTAATATTGCACTTTTATCATTTTTTTGTGTTTTATCGATTTTACTGTGCTTTTTCGTGATACCCCAACATATCTCCCCCTTTAATGAAGATTCGCCCTCGAATCTATTCATTTGACAAGATCCAAATTTAAAAATTTGGTTTTTATTCAATATAATAACAATAATAATAATAATAATAATAATAATAATAATAATAGTAATAATAATAATAATAAATTTTAATTAGTTAGCCATAAGCTAAATTTTAAATAAATTTCGATAATAATAATAATAATAATAATAATAATAATAATAATAATAATAATAATAATAATTTAATTAGCCATAGGCTAATAAATCAAATTTGACATGATAATCGCCCTCTACCTGGTAGATAGGAATTGTATCCAATATAATAATAATAATAATTATGATAATAATAATAATATAATAAATAATTCAGGTGCTCTGAAATATTATTCCCCTCTCTCCTCACCAGAATGTACATGGCGACATTTTTGCAGTCTTCCATTTGAATTGTCTGCAATGAAAAGTTAAAGAAACACACAGAAACCTATACAAAGCTGAGATTTATTGTAGTTATTGTGGAAGTGATTGCTGCATTTTCATTGGTCATTGATGCCGAATTGAGCAGGCATGCATACCATCTTAAAAATATTCAAGGAGGGGGATAAACATGCCGATAATTCAACCAACACTGCCACCTGTAGCTGTCAAGAGGCTGGTGGGGAAATTCCCAAGCTATGAACTGATGCAGTTGACAGACATGCATCGTAACAGAGAATGGATGGTTACTCTGAGAATTATGTTTACCTGTTTGATTAATGCCGAGCCAATAACATCATGAGAATATTAATTATAATTTTATGAAACAGCATTTATAACTATTTTCTACTGATAAATTGTAATTCACAACTGAAATTTATTATAAATTTTTCTTCATGGTTTCCGGTGGTGTTTATTACTTCAATAATTGCTTGGTCTTATTTTGTGTATATCTTCGCACTATGTATATGTAAGTTTTATTCTTCTATATGATTATGAAAGCAAATCTAAACTTCTCGAACAGATAATAGAACTGAAAGAGTTGACAGCCATTTGCAGATCTAATGAAGCCATATTAGAAATCAAAAAAATGCATCAAATATTCTACCCTTTTTTTGTTTACAGTTGTTTGATTTGTTTTGGATTTATTATGGTTATTTGGTCATTTACTAGTTTCCTGTGATATTAATAAATTAGAATTAGAATAAACATTTTTTTTTATTTAAATTACTTGAATTTAATGTAATAATATTTTATTCAGAACTGCTTACCGATTGGAAAATACTTTTATAATATTAATCCGGCTATTTCATGTTTTATTATATTGATGCTTTGTGTTACTGGCTTGATGGTTCAATTCTTTTTCATTGGTCTAATATGGTCTTGTTATATTATTGCGTCACGGTGTCACATATTACCAACACCACGAAACAATGTGAATCAAAATGGGATTTGGAGTTTGGATTTATGGTAAGTTATTTTGTCTCCTTAATATCGCTAAAGAAGAAAGATGCCGGAAATAAGTGACATTGTTTTCGAAGAATTACCGAGATGTGAGGTAAATTCTATTATTATTTAAAAAACAATAAGGAGATTTACATTTTTTTTCATCTAAAAACAATAAAACTTATAATACTTATTTGAATTTTTTTTTTTGATTGGGTTTGTAGGCTATATAATATTGAAATGATGATAATAATAATAATGGCAATTTTGTTTATATACATTTTGTTTTGTTTTTTTTTGTATGGGACGACATAAATCAAAAGACGAGATTTATTAAATTAATATTTTATAAATAATAATATAAATAACATTAATTTATTTCATTTCAAGTTTCAGTGTTTTGGATCCACATTTATAGTGAATGACCGTTTTCTTTTTCTTGTATGTAAGCTGGTTTATTACGATAGTTTCTTCACTATCGACTTCCAATGAATTCAATGGAGTTTTTCTCTTTCTGCTCCTCGGCGAGATACTTGACCAAGGCTCGAATATTGGTTGGATTTGATAAATTTGTTCGTGGATTATCAAACCCAAACTCTCCTCAATTGTTTCGATCGTCTCTTCTATTGCCCATTTTAATCGAATAGTTTGAATTTCACCATCAGTTTCCATATCCTCTGCTGACGTGAGGTCAATTTCTTCTGTGATTTTGGTCATTGATGTTGAAACGGTGTTATGAAGTTTCTGATATTCCTCCAACGAATATTTCTTCGATGGCTGCTTCTTTGGTATTTCAACATCATCAATCCACAGTTTCTCAATGTGCAAATATATTCTTCTTATATTCTTTACATCTTCAAGGGCTGAGTGTATGCCCACCTGCATTTGTTCTCCAAACATCTCCTGGACAACAGTTTTTAATTTGAAAAATTCTCCTCTTCTGGAAACTCCAAACTTTCCCAATGCTTGCGCCGTTGCCAAATCTCGAACACCATGCAACTGGTTTATCCAAAGTTTTAAATATTGTAGTTCCGCATGAAGATCGTGGCCAATTAATATCTTCCCAACTACCAAATTTTGGACTTCCTGCATAATTAAATATTGGTCATTTTGATTCCTACTTGCCACTTCCGTTATTCCATGAATTTTTGAATTAAAATGCCACAATTTTCCTCTTGGAGTAAGGTAGACATCCTTTATTGTTTTTCCATAATAATTCATTATCGCAATAGATAGCGGTACCATCTGTTTGGTTTCTGATGTTCCATATTCCGCATCTATAAACAAGATCCTACTTCTTATCTCTTCTTGATCCATTTCTTTTCTTAAAAATGACATTCTTCTTTTTAGCATTTCTTCTGTGATTGCCAACAATTTTTCATCCACAGGTAGTGTTGATATTACCTGCGGTATTTCTTGAGCTTCGTTTTTCGTTCTGGTTTCGAACACAACCAGTGCATTTTCATTTGCTGCTCTCAACCTCTTTGTCATTGCTTCCTTCTGCATTTTCCACGACGATCCCTGATGCATTTCCCACCATATCTTCTGATTGTCTTCGATCATTTCAACATTTCCTTTGATAACGTGGAGCATGAATTCGTCCTTTTTCGTTATATTTATCTCATCCGCAAGTTTAATTCCAGCTTGCCTATTCACTCTGAATATTTGGATCTTCATTTTCCTATCATCTATTCTCAGGTAGTTTGGAATTTGCAAATTTTCTTCGATAATGTATGGATTTTGTCCAACATCGTTCCTATGTAGCTTTAGACAGCTATCATAAATTGTCCTTGCCCATTGAATTTGTTGCATTGCTAAAATATAGTTCGTTAATTTATTTCAATTTTAAAAATTGACGCTAGAATCAAGGTAAAGTACCCTAAGGATACTGAATCAACTGGTAGCGGTATAAATAATAATATTAATAAAAAAAAATTATTTACCTATTTTAATTTGAATTTTTATACTAATTTTATTTACTTTTTTTTTTATATACCCCTTAATAAATTTTCTTTGCCCCAAAATTTCTGCCTGCGCAAATTTTGTTTCCCCTTCTTTGCTCTCAACAGCCAATCAAACTCATAAATGATCGAAAGGTGCAAATCTTTACATTATTGAATATAAAAAGTTGATACTTATACTGTACTACTACATTATCATAATTGCATGCAAAATAATTGTATCTCACTACACGATTGTCTCCTCATAGACAATCCAAGGTCTTTGGGCCATGGATTGACGCTCAAGTTGTTGCTTTAGTTTCCGAAGATATACTAGCGATGCGAGAAGAAAAATGATGGAGAATGATATCACACTGATTGTACAGATCGATAAAATTACAATTATGGTTTCATTGTTATCAGATGAAGATGATGTAGTGTTATTCTCACGAATTTGCACATTAGCCATATAGTCGTTGAACGAAGGTAACATTGTTTTTTGTTTTCGAATATTTACATTAGAGATATGAGAATAATTGGTGTTCTTTATGAGTCCCGTTGAATTATATACAACTCGAATGAATCTCGTTTCGACAAAAACGATTTCCCAGGGATTGAAATTTGATATGCGTTTGTAATACTTGAATTTTATCATTACCACTTTTGATTTAGATCGTATTTGCTGAAAATTTAACATTTTAAAGGTAAAGTTACTTGTTAACGTGGCTTGAATTTTCCCATGATAATAGATCATAACTTTTTCATTCATACCTGAATGCCGTAAAATATTTAGTTTTTGGTCAACTAGCTGTAAATGAACTCGATTTGTTTCGTTTTGCAACAAAAGTGATTTCCGACTAAGATAGATCTTGACCCACCGGTCATTACTCTCTGTACCATTATCGTGCAATACTTTTTCGTAGTAATGAACTGCGATATCGTAGGTATGATGCAGTTTTAGATTCGCATAATGCACGAAAGACCTTCTAACATTCAACGTATCGATTGTATAATTCTGAAAAATTATTTTCACTTGTTGGGAATTTCGGGGTTCCCAATATATATTGATTCCATTCAGCACTGGTTCTATGGAAACGTAGTTATTTAATGTTTTTGTCCATATTTCAATCTTAATCAGGTTCATTATTTTATTACCATTTATTTGGGGTTGCACTTGTTTTATTAACCATGGGTATTCATAATTTATTGTTAGTTGACGATCTACATAAGTATTTTTATTAAAATTCAACTTCACTGGTGGTTCAAAATAATTCAGTAAATTACTAATTTCTATTTCTTCGGTCGGTGCACAACGATAGATCCATACCATCTGGGTACATGTGGCATAAATATCAACTTTTTCCATTAACGGGATCCTTTTAATAGTGTAATTTGGAAACGATGGAGTCGCATTAGACCCTAACACATTGATTATCATGAGTGTTGTAACGAACAAAGTTTTGTTGATATATCCCAATGGTGAGCGATTTTTTGCTGTCTTTTGTTTGAGCGCGGTGTGCCTTTCCACGTTTTTGTCTTTAGATCTCAATTGATACTTAGTGTCTTCTGCAACTGGCACCTTTTTACATCGATTAGCAGGAACGATAATTGTTCCTGAGTTATTATTATTTTGTGGACGTAATTTTAGATTAGTTTCAGTGGTATCACATACTACGTATGGTCCTTTAAATGGTCTCTGTAATTTTGGTGATAAGCCCTTTGCTGGTTCTGGTTTATGTACATACACTAAATCTCCTAACTCAATGTTGTGAGCATGTGCTCGTTTATCATAGCACTCTTTATACGCTTCTTGACTATGTCTTATTTTAAGTCCAGCTTGAGTCCATACCGATTGAAGTCTTTCTTGCATAATTACTTTGTAATCAGATATATCCATGTACTGTGAGATAGGTGCTTGAAATTTTAAATCAACCGGCATATTGTTCCGCCGTAAATACATGAGATAGAAAGGTGTTTCACCGGTACTCTCATTCACTGCATTTCTATACGCAAATAAGCATGGCTTGATAAACAAATCCCAATCTTTCTGTTTTCTATTTACGTAGGATGATATCATATTGATTAATGTTCCGTTAAATCTTTCAACTAGACCATCCGTTTGTGGATGATAAGGCGATGTACTTAGTTTCAGTATCCCGAATAATTCCGTGATTGAGATAAACAGTTCACTTTGGAAATTCGTACCTTGATCAGTAAGTAATTTCTTCGGTGCTCCATATCGAAAAATAATATTTTCTACAAATATCTCTGCAACTGTTTCCGCTTTTTGATTTTGCATCGCATATGCTTCAGGCCATTTAGTTAGATAATCACAGAACACAATGATATACTTGTTGCCATTAATTGTTTCAGGTAACGGACCAACAATGTCCATTGCAGTAATTTCCATCGGCGCTCCGGGCACTGGCATAGGTTTCAAAGGTACTTTTATTTTCTTTCCCGTATTTCGCCTGGTTAAGCCCACTTCACAAGTATGACACCATTTTCTGACATCTGATTCAATAGTGTCCCAATAATATTTTTGTTTCAATCTTGATAATGTCTTCCGAGCGGATAAATGTCCACCTAGTGCTCCATCATGGTATATTAACATTAACGTTGTTCGATGTTTGGTTGGAACCACAATTAATAAGTTTTCATTTTTAACACATTTTAACAAACCATCATGAATGATATATTTATGTTTTTCGTCAACTACATGTTTCCAGTCACTTTCCTTTTTGATCGTGACTGCATGTTTCCGCAATTGATTTAATTCATTATCCTTTTCCTGATCTTTTTGCAGTTCCTGCAAATTATTAGCGGTTTTGATTGCCATAAATATTTTATTATTATAATTCATTTCATTATTCTTACTCTCATTATTTACAGGGATTCTCGATAGCGTATCCGCATTTCCATTTGATTTGCCTGTTCGATATTTAATTTCGAAATCATATTCTTGTAGGGCTGTTGACCATCGGATCAGTTTGCTGGCTGAATCCCGATGTTTCATCAACCAATGTAACGGATTATGATCAGTAAACACAACAAATTTTCTGCCAACTAAATACTGTCTAAACGTTGATATACCGTAAACCAATGCCAATGTTTCTTTCTCAATTGTAGAATAATTCTATTTATGTGGCTTTAACATTCTACTAGCATATGCTATTACATGATCTTTCTCACCTTCGACTATTTGTCCTAATACTGAACCCAATGCAAAATTACTTGCATCTGTCATTAAAATGAATGGTATTCTAAAATTTGGGCATCTCAGTATAGGTTTTTTAATCAAGCTTTCTTTAAGTAATTCGAATGCTTCTTGTTGCGCTTTTCCCCATTTAAATTGAGTCTGCTTTTTTAATAATACATTTAAGGGTTGTGCTACATGAGAAAAGCATTTAATGAATTTTCTATAATAACTGGCTAAGCCGAGAAATTGTCGAACTTCGTCTACATTTTCAGGGATTGGGTATTCTTTAATTTTTCTCACATTTTCTGGGTTTGGTTGCAATCCATTTCGAGAAATAATATGACATACATAAACTACTTCCGATTTTCCCCATTCACATTTAGAGGGTTTTATTTTTAGATTAGCCTTTAATAATCTTCTAAATACAGTTTCCACATCTTTCAGATGTTCTTTAAAAGTATTTGAAAATATTATTATGTCATCAATATAGACTAATGCATGTGGGATATCCCGTAAAACAAAATTCATACCTCGCTGGAACGTAGCAGGTGCTCCAGTTAATCCAAACGGTAACACATTAAATTCATACAATCCTTTACCATCAGAAAAGCCGTTTTCTTCGATCTTCTTCCTTCACTTTAAATTGATTGTAACCTTTATTAAGATCGATTACTGTGAAAAATTGTACTTCTCCCATTTGATCAAACATTTCTTGTGGAACTGGAATAGGATATGTATCCTTTCGCGTAACTTGATTTAATTTCCGATAATCAACACAAAATCGCAGATCGCCGTCTTTCTTTTTAACAACTACTATTGACGAGGAAAATGGTGAAGAACTATCTCGTATTATTTTGAACTCTTTCATTGCTTTTATCTGCCTATCACTTTCCTCCTGATGTATATATGGAATTCTATATGGTTTCAATTTAATCGGAGTTTCATCAAGTAATGGTATCTCATGTTCAATTACTTGGGTGAGTCCCAAATCGTACTCGTGTTTTGCAAACACCATTTTATATTTCTTTAATAACTCTGTGAATTCCCATTTTTGTGATTCTGTTAAATCATTACTAATACTTGTGGCTCTTTGTAAATTTTAATATTTCTCGGTAATTTCGGGATTTTCTCTATTTCAAACTTCGTTAGTTTTCCCAGTTTGGTTTTTGGTTTCATTTGGATGGGTTTTGTGTTTTGATTTACTATTCTCACTGGCACTGTTTGGTCTTTGACCTTTACCACTTCATCACACATTGGAATTTCGTATTTTTCTATTAGCTTCTCATTTGGTTCAAATATGCACTCGTCATCTGACACATCTAACACATCTGCATAATATATTACCTCACTTCTTGCTGGCAATTCTAGCGTCTGATTTAAAAACACCTCTCTCACCTTATGTCCTTTTTCGTCTGTCTGTCCTTTCATTAATTTCCCAGTTTTTAGATCAAGAGAAATTCCTTGTAGTTGTTCCATTACATCCATACCAATTAAACATCCGACAGGACTATTTCTCATCACTGACACATAATGCACTAATTCGTGATCACCAATAATTAATTCAGCTTTTAATTTCCCAATTATACTTAAAACATTGTGCGACATTGACCTTATTAACTTTACTTGTTGGTTTCATCTTCGATTTCTCTTCAATTGTCAACAAATCATCTGATACTATAGTATTACTGGAACCTGAATCTAACAAAGCTTCCACCTTTCTTCCATTGAACAAAATGTTTATTCGAGGCTGTTTGCCTTTATTTCCTAACGTCATCATTGCATAACTACACGGTAATCCGAGCATGTTTCTCCGTTCAATTTCTGCGCTCGTGGGTTCAATGTTATCTAATTCAAATTGAATATGTTCTACCGGTTTCATTTCTTTTAATTTTTCAGTTGGATACTTTGGTGCCGTTGGCGAAAATGTTGGTGTATACCACTTTGAAAGTGTTTCAATTCCGCTAAGTTTTGGCATAGGTTCTAATAAAAATTGTAGCTCTGGCTTTTTTCACTCTTCATAATTCCTTTTTGAAAATATCTTTGCTCCTTTTTATCATCATTGATGTCATCATTATTATCATTATTGTGATCACTTGCTGCACATAGAGACACTTCACTTTTTTGATCGGTTTTCAGTTGTGCTCTCACACTTGCCATTTCTCTATATTGATGATGAGTAATGAAAAATCTCGCTAAAAATGGAAAACAACCAATAATTATTTTCCATGACCATCCGGATATTACGTATATTCTATGAGCCGATAATATTTGTGACATTATTACCTTTATTGTTATGATTACAACATAGAATCCAATTAAGCCTGCGCATGCTTGTCCTAAAAACATGAATTTCCCCCAGATCTTTTTCATCGTTTTATATGTTGCCTTTCTAAAGTGATCTGGTGTTAGAAGATATTCATAATTGACTTTACCTTCCCCGTTAGGCAAAATTGTATCAATCATTTCTGAGATTACATGTTCCTTTTTGACGGAAATAACAAGTTTCTTTGAGCTTCTTCGATATCCTCGCTTGCATAGAAACCCATTTGTGCCATTTTATTTAGGGATGTGAAATTTACTAGATATTCTAGATTTGTTAATTCTAATTTATCCGGAGTTCTCACTCCTCGGTAATCTGGTAATGCTATCCATGAATCCTGTGCTAAGCGATACAACGGAGCAAGTAATCTATTACATTGAAGAATTTTTGGCTTAGTTTGCTCGTCCAGTAATATTCTTGTTATGGGTTCCATAAATCGCATTTTTCCGTTTATACTCACCGGCAATTCATTTGTACATTTTTCGTATTTCATAATTTTCACTGTAACTGCTTTACATTTATAGCTATATAGGGCCTCTCCGAAGATTCTGGCAAATACACCGTTTTCTGATATTAGCATAGGTGCTACTAAGTTTGGATTTGTAATGGCCATTGCCATCCTGTTTCTAAGTATCTCTTTATTCAATTTGTAATCATTTAAAATCATTTCCGATATATATTCTCCATTATGTTTGACTAAATGGTACAAATAATCAATTTTATTGTTAAAGTAGTGAGTGAGTTTAATGTCATTTGTGTGTATTTAGTTTTCGCCTCATGCACCATCATTTTTGAAACGTAAACACCTCTGTAATTTGTTGCATAAACCATTTGCCCGCATTTATTGGTAGCCTCCTTTTTTATAAAACGCATACCATCTGTTGGTAATGTCGACATTAATACTGGTGTGGTTTTCCTCGTCCATACTGGAGTTGACCTAATTGTGCCATTCGATTTATAATTTATATTGAAATTATCGGGGCTTTCTCTAAATTGTTCTCCACTTAACTCTTTGAAAGTCATAGTTTTCAAATGTGCTAAATTACATACATCAGTTTTAACATCAAATACTAAAATGGATTCTCCTGTTTGGCAATTACTTTGTCTCATATTACAAAACGGATGCGTTTGAAGTTTTCCTGTTTCATCATAAAAAATTCCTTCAAATTCTCTTAATTCTGTCAAATATTCTTCAATCACCACTGATTGTTTTAATAATTTTTTCATTTACTTTATATGGTTCTCCTTCGCACGTTCCATCTTGTTGTATTACTCCTTTACAACAACTGTCTCTCTTATTCTGTGATTTACTTTTGCTTTTAATTTAATTTCCGGATTAATTTTTAAACTCCTCTGTTTGAAACGCAGCTAAGCAGTTTTCTGGCATTACCTCTACTGGTCGTGGAATAGCGTGCATTTTATCAATGATGTGTGGCTCCATTTACCACAGAAAAATACAAAAGTAGTTCGCTTCGCAATACATTCTCTAACTTTGGCTCGCCGTAGATCAGATTCCTGATACACATAATATTTTACATCATTTTCTAACTTTCAATTTCTTTGGGTATGCATCCGGACATTCTGCCATGTCCACAACCGAATAAATTTTTCCCATTTCTGTTGGGAACAATCGTAAGCTGTCATACCTGTAGCTTGTGTAGTTATTGTACAAAAATAAAGAGCATAACTATTGCCCATGGAATATCATCTTTTCTCTTAGCTTCGGGCTATCCTTTCCATTTAACGGTTTGTATGGTAATTTATTTCCATCACTTTCATTTACTGTAAGATCATTATTCAACTTCTTCCAACCTCCATTATTTTTGACCCACTTCATAAAATATTCATTTGAGATTCGTGCCGCTACATCTATCAAATTTTCCAAATTATCCGTTTCTGCTATCACATGAGCTCCAATTTCTAAGACCATATATGTTAAACTAGTTAACATTACTTCTTTGTCAATTCCATTTTTAATCAAATTTTCAATTAGTTTCTTATCACAAAAGTTATCGTTTTCTCCAAATCTTTGCACAACACCTGGAAGTCGGTTTTTCATTTCAGTTACCATATTTCCTAACTCGTACTCGACATCCATTTTTATTTCAAACGTCGGATATACTGCTTTAATCAAGCCCATTAAGATTATTTTTGTTTCATCAACTTCCTGTTCAATTTCACTAAACTCCGCTTTATCTCATATAAAGTTCTAGGTTTCCTAACAATTATTTCACTATTTATTTCACCTCGTGGTGCCTCAAAAATTTCTTGTTTTTCAACGTGTTCCACCTGAATTTTATTATTCAATTCATTTTCTTTCTTATTACTGAAAATTTCATCTACTTTTGTTTTCACGTTATCTTCCTCTATATCTGTATTTGAATTCGCCGAGTTATCCACTGAATCTACTTTCTGTTCTTTTATTGCTACTACACAATTTACTAAATACCCTGCCCTTCCATCAGCATCTAGGTATCCGTTTTCGTCTAATTCCTGTGGCTTAAATCCACAATCATATAAATATTCATCATCATCTAATTCTTCATCTTTGAACATCAATACAATAATTCCATCTTTTCCTATTTGGTTTGCAGCTCTTTTTCGTAACTTCTGAACCTTTGTACACCAATGTTCCTCTATATACTCTGTTTTTCCCCAATCTTCATAATCTATTGCTATAATAAATGGTTTTAATTCCATTCTAGTTTCTCTTAATTCTCTACCAAATCTTCGCATTAATCATTTCAATTTTTCTCCATACCTCGATTTATCATATAAATATGGTCGTATTATGTTTACTATTTCTAGTTAGCATTTTCCTCTAGTTCTATTTTATCAATTAATTTTAATTTCTCCGTAATTTTAACTCCATCCCACTCACTTAAAGCATCTCTTAAGTCTCCTATTAGTTCTTGTGAATCACTTTTTTCCCCTACTTCTTCCCTAATCATGCTCGCAACCTGCAATTTATTTTTATTTCCAGGTATAAAACCACAATCTATTAAAAATTCATCGTCTTTCTAAATACCTATTCTTAAATTTCACCTTTATTATCTGTCTTCCATTATCTCTTTTAATCTCTCTTTTAAATCTTTAACATAATCTCCAATTTCACAACGAATAACAAATCACGCTATTTCTACTTTCATCTACAACATCAATAAAAATAAAATCTAACCATTTATTTTCTCTGAAAGCTTTCCCAAATATCTTCATCATATTTGTTATTTCATCTCTATCTTTTAAATTTACCTCATAATGATCAGCACATAGTTCAATTACATTTTTTAATTTTTGTACACTCAGTGACATTTGACTCAATTCCAGTAATGATGTCATTATTTTAGACGTTTCCGCTGCTCTCGATTCGATTAATTTATTAAGCTTAGATATAATCATTATTGCCTTTCGCTTTGCAGATCATCTTTAATCATCATTCTTTTCAGCTCTGTATCTGATGCTTCTGATTGCGACTCATACATCATGTGGTTATCTGTCTCTTCATCAGATTCAAACTTGCATATTAAACGATCCAAACGTCGACTCATTTGTTTCACTTCGTCTTCAATTCTATTATTATAATTATCTGGCTGCACAAAAGCAACACTGTCTGCTTGTGATTTATCACTTTGGAATCTAATTTTCTTTAAGATTGGCTTTTGAAATCTCTCATTATTCCTGGGACATGACCTTGCCATATGCCCATAACCTCTACATGAATGACATTGAATTCGGCCTTGTAAATTAACTCTATCTCTTTGAGGTGACGGTGAAGTTGATGGAGATCTTGATCTTGCGAAACAGTCCTGATACATGCCTCTCTTTCCACAATTATCACTGTATATTATCATAATTCGCGACTATTATGCTCATTTATTAAAACTTTCCCACCATTCTTTCACCAATTGCCACCACCTTTACTTGTGCTCTTCATCTTTAAACCAACATTGACTATTACTATGTCCCTTTCTTTGGCAATGATCACACTGGACAGGACTTGGACTTCTTTGAGTATTATTTTTAAACCAGCATTGATTTATATTATGTCCCAATTTCTGACAATGACTACACTGAACTGGTCTTTCTCTCTCCTCATTTGGACTATTGTTAATTTCCTTGGCTCAAATTTTACTCTAAATTTGTGATGGACTGGTGGATTTCTGGAATAAATTACTTGATTAATTATCTGTCTCGATTCATTAATAGTTGAAAAGATTCTGTCTTTTGAGTAGTTCCCAAATCAATTCAATCTCAATACTTTTTAAATCTCATCAAAAATTGTTTGTGAAATTCTACCATAGCATAGGCCTTTTAATTCTTTTCTGACTCCTGTCAAAAATGCGTCTTGCAACAACCTCACTTGCTCGCCACATCAATTTGTTCAGGTTAACCAAAACTTCTCTGCAAGGTTTCAAATGATAAGCAAATTCACTCACTGACTCGTCTGGTCTCTGCACTCGATTGTAAACTTATTGGCGCATTATTCGTTTAAATCACCACCAATATTCTCCTAACATCTTTCAACTTGGTCATATCATGCAATGATCTTTTATCAATTGTCCAAGCCCTCTCGCTGCTCCTTTAAATACAATGGTAACCGTTGCCCCATCTTGGTCCATCCATAAGCAGTGCAATGTAGTAATCAGCATAAATCAACAAATTCAACCTGATCTCCTCCATATTGCTGAATGGTTAGTTTCGACAACTTGCTAATCAATACTAAGGAGTAGTAGACATATTTGCTTGGATATTAGATACAGGGGTTGTCACAGTAGAACACCGGTTTGATCATTATTATTGGAATTGCTCGCCATTATTTATTCTGATGCTTCTGTCTCAAAATTATAAACTTTTTGTACAACTTTTCTCGTCTAGTTATATTACAATATTAATACCTTTTTAATTTTGAATTTATTCAAAATAATTCTTATAACTTCTGGTTGTACCAACACAAGTCCTCAATAATTGAAAGTTTCTTTTAATTTAATAAATTATTCTCTTCAGTTATTTGCTCTACACTCTTTCTCTTTTTTTTCAGTTTCCTCTTTTAACAATTCAGATTCACAACATTCGCGACTTCGATCACTCGTCTCTTTTTAACAATCAATTATCAGCACTTTTCCGCCGACTTTATCACTCGTCACCAAATTTGTTATTTTAAATTGAAAAGTCGTTCCCTCTACTCCTCGCGCCTTTTCCACAAATAAGCAACCCCAACACAGAAAATTTATTTGCACTGATCACAATAAACAAATCATCGGTTCAATATTGTAATCACATTCTCATATATTCCACCTTTAACCCCGTTTGCTCGATTTTAATCATAGCGGTAGGGGTGTCCAATTCACGAGAAGACACACTTCTCTGTTGATAGATAACCTTGACTTTTACTTGGATTGGATTTCTCTACTAACCAGCTATGCTCGTTCACGCATTCACTCTTTAATAATATCTGCTCTCTCGTACCTATGTAATAATATCACCCTTTCTTGTCATGATGATAAAATCTTTCTTTCTT
>CM039680.1:50651121-50814804 GCA_022537955.1 Schmidtea mediterranea | reverse complement strand
AAAGATTACATCTGTGACGAAAGAGAACTTAGCGATTATTCAATTATTAAACATTTCAAATATTTGTCTATGGGTCCGAAGATTATATATCTAAATCATCAACATTGTATGGTAGGCAACTAAAGAGCTCGAGTGATATGAGATGGCGCTGCAGTTGAAGAATACTCGCTCGTAGTAAAATTCAAATTCAGGAAAGCCACGCTAGACGCCCTGATGTAAGATTTGTATTGAGGACTGATGGATCAGGATGTAGACGCATATTGAATATCATCGCAGAAGCTCGACTTTACAAAGTTGAAATGAACAAAAGAGACGAGAGTGAAACAATAATAATCATGTGGAACATATGATATGAATCTTCGCAACAACAGTAAATTTACAAGAGATATGAAAACAATCAGACACCGATAACATAGAGAAGGATGTTATTACTAATGGATGGCGAAAAACGATCATCGTGTTTCCATAATGTTAGCGAAAGATGTATTGATGCAATACCACGATGGGAAACTGGAGGACAAATGTCCAGGCAAAAAACGAATCAAGACTTGCGTCAAAATATTATTGCAATTATCGGAGAGACGTAAAGGTGGATAAAGATTGTCTATATTGTGCAAAAGGAAAAGCACTAGGAAGTTAAATTGGAAAAGCACTGTTATGCCAATGCCAATTCCGACCAATGACATGTTTCAGCAAGATTGTGTAGGACCTATTTACCAGAACAACGATGAAATACTATATATTTAAGAGTGACAGATTCATTTATCAATTCGGAAGCATTCGCTATTCCAGATTCAAAGGCCAGAACAATAGCGAGATACTTAGTGAGGAAATATGTGTAGATACGAAGCACAACAATCTGACGGATAAGGAACAATTCTATGAGCGAAAATAGAGACAGTACACGATTACTTCAGTAATTGCGAAGCTGAGAACATCACGTACCATTCCGAAAACGATGGTTCTAACCGAACGATCAATGTATATGTATGAAATGAATGCAATTATGTAACTACACAAAGATTGGACAGATATATATTATGCCTTATTGGCTATAGAAATGTAAATACATCGCAACAAAATAGTCATTAATTAATTGTACGGCAAAAGAATGTAAAGCCATTAGACTGTAGAATATCAAACCACATATTCACAGTATATGGAATTTGTGTTAGTAACGTGTGATTCAAGAAGCGAATGAAGAGATCTGGAAACGGGCAGGTATGAATATTAGATTTCAATCAGAAAGTTATATTAAGAAGTTACATGATAAAAGGCGAGTACGTACGCGACATAACTTTCAGGTTGGCGAGGTAATATTGCGACGCCAAAAATTATCCAGGAGTAGCAGAAATACAAGATGTGTTACAAGACCTATGAGATAATGTATTTGTAATCGGAAACACATGCTCGGTAACTGTCATAAACCATCACCAGACCATATTTACTGTAAACGTAAGCGATGTAAAGCATTACTGAGAACAATAACAAGAGAACCAGAAAATCGAGGTATGCAAACCAGATCACAAACTCAACAGCTGAGTATAAACGGACTAACGATGAGTCGAAAAATAGAAGCGACAGCAAATAATACCCGTAGAGGAAACCTAAACCGGATGAAATCCAAAAATAACTCATAACAGACTCAGAGATAATGAGGACAAGATGTTATAGTTGAAGCTCAGAATAATCACGAATGGGTTCGAAGAAAGGATGGATGCAGAATAGTAACAAAGCAGGAAAATCGCTATGGATTATGCTAAAGGAGCTAGGAAGCCCACCAGAAAGGAATGTATCAAAGAAAGTTACCCAATGTATTCACTATGGCAGATGTAGAAGGAAACTGTACCTTTACATATTGCAGTACAGCATAGAAACACCCAACGAATAATGAATATAATTCAATTTATGCAGAAATGCGGACACAGCTCAAATATACCAAACGAAGAGGGACAAACCACCACTAATGTTCCAGTTGCCTGTGCTTCGCAACAGTTGAGAGAACTACTAAAACCGGATCATTCGTTCAAGAAAAAGATAATGGAGAAAATATGTATACATATGCACTGAATCGATGAAAGCAAGTGCAATAATTTTATAACGAACGCGAATTAAAGAGAAAATGAAATGGTAACAATCCAAACATTATGGGGAAAGCTATCGACGCAAAACAAGACGAAAAGCAACCGCCAAAATCTGAATGAAATGGACCTATGAAGGGCTCATCACTTAAAGTATTCAATGTAAATTATATGGTAAGAAACAGGAAACGTTCTATTAAAAGAAAAATATTGCCACATCATTCCATAACATATAAGCAATGTTGATGGAAGACTAAATTCACAATTATCCAAAAGAAGCAATACGAATCGGAGTGAAAGGATCACTATTATGATAATACATAGATGATCGAAAGAAATAAGTATTCAAGCGAGTAAAGAATTTAAGGAAAGGGCCATATAAGCATGAATAATAAGTATACGAGGAATAATTATAAATAATAAGGTCGAGACGACATTTCAAAGGAAACCGGATGGAAGGTATAATGTGAGAAGAGAAGGACAACAGCAAGATCAGGCATCAAAATGCTAAACGAAAAACAATCGCACAACAGAGAAAAAGAATCATCTAACGCGGAACGTCAAGAATACGTAGTAACAGCAATCGAGGAATGCGAAACATAGAGAAGCGACGATCATACAACAAGGAAAATCAAACGACCACCCTGTACAAAAAATAATGATATTAATCAGTCATCATGTAAGAAGCTGAGGAAAATATCATCAAAGGAATGAAAATCGTTGAATCGAACATAATGGAAGAAGCGCAAGCAAGGAATTGTTTACATTGACAATATACAGCTAGTTTCAAATCGACTCAATAGGAAAAACTAGAAAGATGAAAAACGATCCGAAATTCGATCATATGTCAAAACCCAAAGTATGTGAGATGTACAGAAGATAGAACAGAAAATCCAAGTATAAGCGGAATATGGCAATTGCCGAATAATAAACAGAGGTAGAAACCATTGAAAGTATATACATTATAATTTATCGATTGTGGAAAGAATATGAAAAGCGAAGAAATGTGAATGGATACTTAGACAGCAATGCACTTTAATATGTGCCAACATGATATAATAAACTTGACATTAGCCAAACCTGGGAGAAAAATTCACAAAATCAAAAGAGCCATACACGTCGAGTACGAGAATAAAAGAAATTAATAAAAGCTAGAATCGATCCAAAGGTGTGGAGATTAATAGTCGAATAATATGGCAAAAGAACCCATACAAAGTTTGTATTTCGAACAAAAGAACAGGAACGATAATGAAGAATTAAATGTCATCAAGTGAATGTAATCAAAAACAAAATACCGCATCCAACAAAAAAAGGTGGGAAGATATTAGTACACGTTCGTAAAGGAAGAGCGATTCTGGAAATCAATAACAGATTCTGAAGCATTACGAACGTCCGGATAAAAGAAGACAAAGGACCGTATTCAATCACAGATCAGAAAGTAAGATATAATATAAACATAGAGTCATGCAGCAAATGAAGAAAATAGTAATTGAGAACACTGTGAAAACCTTCACAAACTGCGTATCACCTAAAAGAAACGAACAGTAAACAAAAGATAACAATGTGAAACAAGCAAAATACGAATCGGAAAAGATCGAACTTACGAAAGAAACTGGGGAATATTATAATTTCCAAAAGGAATCATGAGCATTGGAGAACCAATAAAAGGAAACATCAAGTCATGCGAAAGATCAAAGCCTATAATTATAAACAATTGGAGAAAAACAAGAAACGAGCATGTGGAAAAAGGTTGTTGTATGGTGACAGCACCTTTCAATTCGACGAAGATTACAACTTCAGAAAGCAACTTAAGAATGTAACAAAGAAGAATAATGTATGCACACTAAAGCAAGAGAAACAACGCTTGCAGCTTAATGAAAAGAACTATATTGATTAAATGTCTGAGATAACAACAGCATTTTAATAAGACTTTGTTATTGTGATAATAATTCAACTACAAGAAACTACCATGGCAAATAGAGCCAGGAAAGAAAACATATGGCCAGCGGTGAAAAATTCTATTATCTATCGATTGACAATATCGTTGCAGATAAATCGAGGAATTGAAATATAGGACTCTAGTACAAGCGCTCTGGTTAAAACGAACGCCCATTACGAGACAACAGGTCAAGATTGATGTATACAGATAATGAATGAGAATATGGGATATAGATTACTTATTAGGTCCGGAGCGATGGTGTAAACAAAAGAAAGGCGTGTATATAGTGTAAAATAATTATGTGTCATAATAGTAGCTAATGATTATTGTTATATTTATAAATATTGCTTTACAAAATACGTGAGAAAAATTGAAATAGAGAGAATGCCGCATGAATTAATTGATGTACTTAATAACTAACAGAGGATCCGAATAACGCAAATTCAACAAAGATCAAGTGAAGAATACACCATTTTCCGTAGAAGTAATCAACAAACCAAAGCTTGCCAATGCTACCGAAGAAATTGTTAAGAATTAAAATCAAGGAATACACAAGATCAAGGAAATTCGAGGCAAACGTGGAGACGATATGCTGAATAATGAATAATAACGAACAGATGCGCAAACTCACGTGGACAAATACTCAATCTAGTATTAACCAGAAAGCGTGAACAGAGCGCCTGCAACAAGCATATAAGATGGAGAGCAGCAAAGAACATATTACAATTACAAAGAATAACGAGCATTAGCAGATCAAGTTAGATGCAAGTGACGAAATTAGAGACTACAAAACATCAACAGCACGTAGATCAGTATTGGTGATGATAGATCATGCAGATTCACAGAACCGATTTCACAGGAAGAATAAAAATATAACGTACCGACTGTAAATATGAAATTAAAACTACAGAAGAAACGAAGCACGTCAAGTATGTGAAATTTTTGTAGATAGCAGACGTTCTCGAGAAAAATTAAGGAGCGAGATCATCCGAACTACGAGTCCGAATATGAAGAAAAAAATCAAAGTGTACGATATAAAAGAAAGACTAAAGTGATTGTAAATGTAAACGAATTACTGATTGGAAGCGAAGACAGACGAAATTGCGGATGCAGAATATGCACAATATTGTACGATAGAAGTATAGAACAAAAAACAATCCCTGGATGTGAGAATGAATGAAGAATTGAAGACCCTACACAATGGATAAAACACAATAAAGGAGTCTAATAAATCTATTAGTTCAATGTGCAGATAAGATATGCGATGGAAAGGATTATGTATGTCTCTTAAATCTATCTGCTATACGAATGTGAATATAACGAGATATTATGATCGAAAAATCATGTCAAACTATATAACAAAAAAGACTATGAGAAGAACACTCATATATATGTTGGTTCATAGGCTAAGAGAGAGGGAAAAATGCGAATTCGTGGAGTCATCGACGAATGGATAATAGAAATGGAACATTCGGAATCCAGAAAGGAGAAATATGTGATCTATAGGTAAGGAAGGTATGCGCAAAACAAGCTGCGACAGGAAAAGAGAAAGTTCATAATTAAGGATAACATGAACATTGAACGAAATGTAGCGGCTAAACGCAGTCAAATGTCGCGTAATTAGAATATTCAAATTGCCAAACACAACTACCAATTGGGGAGATTCGAAAGGCATATGACGGAAAATGTATCTGAACAACACCCGAGAAGTTCAGATGAATGAAAACAGATAGGAAGTTGGCATTTGGGAAGGTAAAGAAGCCTACTTGGAACAGAAAACGATGCACAAAAGGGCAATAATAAAAAATATATAGAGTCCAGAAAGAATTTCGAGAGAAGCAAGGGACACGGAGCGTCAAGAAAATGGGCCGAAATGAAGAAGAAAGCAACAGAGACCACAGGCTAAAAAGGAACTACGAAACGTCATACAGTTCTATACAGAAAGACTAATGCCTACAAGCACCAGTTTATATGGAAAATAACCGAATCGCAAAAGCTTCCAGAGAGCAAAAGACGGGATACACAAAGATTCTAGACTATCCACTAATATACAGTTGGGAAAATCGGATACAAATTGGTGCATTAGATTAGTATCCGAATGGAGATGGAATGGCAACGGGTTACCTATTATCAGGTCTTCATCAGAGGAGGAAGGTAGGAGATTATGATTGAGATTATTAACATGGCCTTTTACAACAAAACATGATATTGACGAGTGAAAGGACAAAGGATTATCGTAAATTCTCTATATCAGAACAGGAAATGAACCACAGATGGGAAGGCCAACAGCTGACTGGAAACAGCAATTGGAACACCACGTTTCTAATCACAACAACGATGGAGGAGAAGGATTCTAGCGAGAGATAACTGTTATAAATTGGGAATATAGAGCCAGACAAGACGTTGGAGAGAGAGAAAACAGAAAGTGTAAATAAATGTAAATAAAATAATAAAAAATCGAATAAAAATCAAAAAATTAGCAAATATAGAAGATCAGAAAAACAAAATTCAAAAAATAATGACGAGTATTAGATGTGGCACGGAATCAGCGAAAGAGATGAGACAGTACAGATTGAGAGAAGGGACCAGATTCGATATGGACGAGACTATGGAAAAAACCAGAAGAAGGAGGAAAAGAACCAAGCATGACTAACGCAGCAAAAACATACTATGGGCGGATTTTGTGTAGCGGAAAAGACCACAACAAATCAGGACAAAAGTATACCCACCGAATGAGGTCAAAAGACGAAAACTTGAGAAAAGAGGGAAGGCAAAGAAGCCTACGTTTAAATAGATAAAGTATTTAGTGACGAGACAGTCAAGAATGGCCGCAGGCAATGTGTATTCTATTGATTAACGGGAACGCCAGAACTACCAGAGCGGAAGTAACATGCTCTTTTGCCAAGGAAAAACTCGCATCATATTTGTGTATAATAAGAGAAACAGCAAAACGGGAGAGCATCGAGAAAAACTCCCGAGATGTCCATTTTATGTTAAATTTTAGATGTCAGAAACAGCCAATGAACAGATCAGAAGGACTCGAAAATCAGAATTAGACAAAGATGAAAAGGGAGGTGAGAAAAAGATAACGATAATAAAGAGTTTCGAAGACCCAGCAGGAATTTAATATATGAGGGGAAAAAGAGACTATAAAGTAGATATCTATTCGAAGTAGAGAATCAAAAACTTTCAAAGGGAACCCAAGAGCAGCAGAATTTGCGAGTCAAGGAGTCAAACAGCAAGAGGAATAATGTGCGAGGATGTAATCAACAGCATACAGACTCAGAATGTCAAAAAGCTAAAACATAAAGGAAAATGTAGTTAAAAAAACAAGAAAGAGTCAAAGAATATCGAAATAATAATTCCAATCACGCAAATAGAAGATATCTTAGATCGACCAAAAACGAGAACCATAATGTTATTATCAGGGGTAGATACTCAAAAGATGAGGAAAATAATCAAAGAAAGATTAGCTAATAATTTAGAATGGTACGGGACTCGCCGTTCCGAGCAATCGACGTCGAGCTGATCGTGACAAATCAATATAAAAGAAGCTATTTTGGAGCAGTATCAATGTGTGACATGTTGGCAAAAACATGTGGAAATAATTTATATGCCTTGTGGACATATGGTCACATGTGAAGCATGCGGGATAAAAGTCGATATATGTCCAGTATGTAGAAAGCCGATCAACGGGCGGATCAAAGGATTCCGTTTCGCTGATCAGTAATTAAAAATGGAAGCAATATGTAAAAAGTGTAAATAAAGATAAACGTAAAAACAAAAATTATAAAAAACTCAAAAACCACAAAAATACGAGATGATGTAAATTATGATAAAATTTTGAGATGATTGAAAAGAGAGAATAATCGATTATTAATATTTAGAAAACAATTATGAATCCAAACGAGACAAAAGAAGTTGTAAAAGAGGCCGAAGAATCAAAACCAGCAGTCAAAGATCAATCAGAATCAATAAAAGTAAAAAGTGAGGAAGTAGAATTATGGAGACAAAGAACGTTACAATTAAAAGAAATGCTACTAATCGCAGAAGAGGAATTAGTACAAGAAACTCTAAAAACGAAAAGGATGAAAGAAAAGTGGGAAAAACAACTAGAACAAAAAATAATTTACCCGGAAGGAAAAGAGAAAACGTACCAAGAGCGAGAAGAGGAAATGATGAAGGAATTTATGCAGAACCAAACTAGAATCAAAAATCAACGGAAAGAGATACAAACCCTAGAGCAAGAGAAGCAGGATCAACAAAGTGAAATCGAAAGATTGCGAGAAGTGATAAAAGACAAAGAAGCAGAGATACGAGAAGAAGGAGAGGAGACGATAAAAATTATACAGCAAATGCAGGAGGAAATTGGGCAAATTAGCACCCAATACCGAATAGAGAAGACCAAGAGAACCCATATGGAGCAAGCCAAAGAGTGGGCAAAACGACAAGCAAGATACTGGAAAATCAAATGGACAGAAGATAGATAACAATCAAGAAGTAATTGGGAATCGCGGATCAGACATTATATTCAGCAAATAGCCGAAGAGGAAGACCGAACAAGAGCATACAAAACTAAATGGGAAAATGCGAAAAAGGAAGTCAACAAGCTGAGAAACCAAGGGAAAAAACCAGCAAAGAAAATTAGAGAGCCCAGAGACGATAGACAAGAAAGAATGCTGAATCAGATAACTGATCAAGCAAGAAAATGGCGAATAGAATGCAGATTATGGGAGGACGCCAACGCAAAACAATCTAGCTATATAGTGAAATTAGAGCAGGAAGTTGAGTACCAACAAACCAGAGTAAAAGAGATGCAAATCGAGCAGGACGAAGCTCATCGACAAAGACGAATACAACAAATAAAAACGGAAAAGAAAGAAAGTTGGATTAAATTAGAAGCAGGAAAATGGAAGGACCAGTATCAGGAAGCCAAAAAAGAGATAAGACGATTACCCAAGAAATTGTTGAATACCGAAGATTGGGAGCTATGGGAGCAGATTGAAGAGCAGAAACATACACTCGACGATTACAGTAACCAAATACAAACATTAGAATTCAACGAACGAATCAGAAAGAATACAATAGACAGACTCAGAAAAACCGAAAAGGCCCACAGAAAATGGATTGATCAATTAAATCAGAAGATACTGGAAACCTTAAATGAACAAACTGATGAAAGACGACAAATCCAACAATTAAACGAGAGGATAACAGAACTCCAGCAGGAGGTGAACGGACACCGAGGAGTTGCAGTATTCAAAGAAATTCAGTTGAGACATCAAATTAAATTAACCGAAAATACAGAATATCTTGCCTATCTCTTAGACGAAGAGATACAAATATCAAATTCCTTGCGAGAAGAAGTAAATATGTTACAAAACCGACCACCAATCCTGCTTATGCCATTATACCCAACTGAAAGTATAAACCAAGTACCCGCCGAACCCGATGAAGGATTCGGGGAGACGGACGAAGCGGCAATATAAACCTAAAGAGGAAAAATTGTAAAAAGTGTAAAAAGACAATAAAAATAATAAAAACGATAAAAACAAAATTGTAATCGATGTATATTTAGTATGAATCCAAATGAAATAGAAATCCGAATGAATCTAGAAGACGGAGAATACGTACCAAGCCCAATTCAATTAGTAGAACCAATCGAGCAAGACCCACTGAGATATTACAGTAAAAGATGGAGAGCCGAAAGAAAAGAATGGCAAGAGTTAGTGGAGGAACAAGATTCAGAAATCGCCCGGATAAATCAACAACTAATACAGTCAAAACAACTAGTCAATATGATAAAACGAAAACTAACCTCCAGCACGGGAGAGAACAGAAATCAAAAGAGAGAAAATGAACGATTGAGGCGAGAATTAGCCGAAATAAAGACTCGTGTAATCCTGGAAGATTATTGGAAAACCGAAGCAGAACGAATGAGAAATAGCAGAAAGAGCGAACAGAGATATGTAATACAACTAGAAGACAGTTGTAAAGAAGCCAGAGAGATAAAAGAAAGTCATCAACAAACTCAGGACGAAATTAAAACATTAACAGAACAGCTCCAGGAAGCGAGACGAAAGCTGGAAAAGCAAACAGCTAAACGAATAAATTATAAACGTCAACTTAAAAGAAAGCAAGCGAAAGAAAGAAATCTCCAAATGAAAATCTATAACCAACAAAGAGTAATCAAAGAAAACAAAGAACGACTAAAAAAACTCCCAAAAATAACCGAGCGATTAATAAAAGCCCAAATCCTAATAATGAGATTTTCAGAAAACAAAACTAAAGAGGAGTGCGAGAAACACTCAACCCCAGAAAAAGAGAAAGAATAAAAAGGGCTAAAACTCCACTGTAAATAAACGAAATAACCTTGTAAATAAATATAAAATTAATTACCTATAAAAATAGAAAGTATGAACCCAAACCTGTGGATAATAATGATGATAATAATGAGAAAATGCAATACTGAGAACCCGTTAGAAAAATGCAAGAAATCCCAACCCTTCAGAAGAGAGGACAGCACCTGTGCCGATTTCAAAGAAATTTGTAGTAACCCCAATAATGAGGAATGTCAGCAGATAAACCTCCAATGTATGCAATGCCCCACAAAAGAAAACAAGGACGAATTAAAACAGAATATCGAGAAAACCCGAGTAATGGTACAAACCCTACTGAAAAATAATGAAGAGATAGCCAATATAAAAAATGAGAATAGAGAGATAAAGAAAACCCTAGAAAATATCATCAAACAAATTCAAAGAAAAGCCAAAGCAAATCCCAATAATAAACCAATCCAAGAAATCGCCTTATCAATCAAAAGGCAACAAGGAAAACAAATTAAAAATGAACCCAGTACAACAAGTCTATCAATCGAACTTATACCACCGATTAGTATAACCTCTAACGTGATACTCCTAATATGCTGTCTCATCCTCGGCCTAACAAAAAACAAGCAAAGGCAAAATACCCCAATTCAGAAACTCAGAAGAATGTTCAACCCAATCCAAAATACCAATCAAGTTAGCAAAACTTCAAGACTCTCGCAGATTTCCATCAATCACCCTTCAAGATCAACCCAGCTCGAAAGCGAAACCCAAGCCATCAGCGATTCATTCGAAGCCAAATATAACTGATTTACATTGATTGATTAATTCAGACTGATCTATAGTGATTTGAACTGATCTTATAAAACTTGCATTGATATAAAAACTGAACTATCCAATTTTGATTATGTATTGTAGCCGGACCTTAAGTCCATCTTTGCCTTGATGATTTAACTTTACCGTAGAAATTTTTATGAATGTGAATATTAAAAATGGAAATGTATGTATCATTTTGAAATCAATTGAAATTGCGGGTCGCAATTTTACGGACCCCCGAGTGTTTTATGTTGGGCCAGAACGTAAACGGCCTTGAAGAATGTTTAAATGGATCAGAAACACACACGCAAATACAACATGCAATTTAAATAAACCTACTGAAACACCAATTAAACCGATAAAATCTGAGAAATAAAAGAATTAAATATAAAATAATAAACATAAAAATAAATTAAAATATTAACAAAATGCACCAAGATTCGCAGGATACCTATACAAATATAACAAGAAAACATAACAAATTCGACGAAATTGAAAAAATCAATTAAAGTTCATTAAAGTGAAATTTAAATCGAAAAATTGAATTAGCAAATAATTCAATAAAAATTCGAAATAAAAAATTATAAAAATAAATCGAAAAATAATAAAAATAAATAATAGAATTTGCTAGAAAATAACAAGGTCGAATTTTGTTTTACTGCATCAAATTTCACACGTCATACAAATAGGTATATATACTGATCCATTTTCACATTTAACTTAACCATTTGTAAACCATTTTTCAAACCAATTTTGGACTTTAACCATTTTTGAAAACTAACCATATTTTCAATTTGATTAAAACCATTTTTAGAAACTATTTTAAACCTATTTGAAATCGTTTGTAGACTATTTTGAAATCTTATTTTCCAATCGTTGTGAAGCTATTTTAGAACCTTATTTTCAAGCTATTTGAGCTAATTCAATTGATTTTAGACTATTTTGAAATCTTATTTTCCAATCGTTGTGAAGCTATTTTAGAACCTTATTTTCAAGCTATTTGAGCTAATTCAATTGATTTTAGGTGAGAAATATTTTGGTTGGAGCTCTCTTTCCACGGCGACGTGGGGAGAGAGGCATTTATGCTTTCTGTTATGATTATTTATGATATTGTTTGAAATATTTGGAATGGTTATGAAGGGTAATTCTGTTATTTTGTCCTAATTAATAAATATTATTAATATACATGAATTATTTGATATATATTTTTTATAAACTAAATTGAAATGTCGAAATTTTTCCGGCCCACAGCCGACACATCGCGCAAGATAGTAAAATCAACATAGTACAGATACATGTAAGTGCGTGGAAAATCGCCAATGATATGTACCCGTGAAGACTCGGCGTTGAGAAACGCAGGGGTCGGAACGTCAATATTATCCCTATAGCTGAAGCGAGAAATAAGGAAGAAGTCTCTGGCTGCTTCCTCGTTTCTCAATTCTGTAAAATCGACCTAAAATTATGTTACATACGGCTTAAAATTATCACACCGAGTAGTCCAGTGGGCACTCAATAAATATAATATGAACACAATATGCGTCTAAGGCCTATTAAAGGGAAAGGGTACTTGGATTAATTTAACTGAAATCGTTGTTATAACTATTTTGGATTAACATTTTGAAATAAATAAAATTTATTGGGAATCATTGAATTCGATTAAATTGAGATTATTGATAAAATTTAAAGCAACCATTGATTGTGAAAGTAAAGTGTTTTATGGCTAAAAATTAAAGTAAATATTGGGTAAAGATAATTTAAATGCTCGTAAATTATGGATTAGGGTAATGACAAATGATTTCATCAGTTAATTTATTATAATTCATTTCAATAAAAGTAATCTGATCTTGGAGTAAGAACGAGTAATGTGTCGATCTAACCAAAATCAACCCCCGATAGAAATGAAAGTAATTAAGAATCGAATTCATTGATTTCAAATAAAGAAACGTATCAATTAAAGATAAAACGATTTTCGAATAACAGTATGAAATCCCTTAACTTAATTGTTGATTAAAATTTAATGTCACCCCACATAATTCACCGTTAATTCATTTGATAAAATTGAAGAAGTGATTGAGCAAATCAAGTATTTAGATTAAATTATTGATTAAAAGTAAAACGAATACAAATAAATATATCGTTTATTAAATTGTAACAATGTATTGATAACAGTAAAAATGATTAAATTAGTGCAAATAACTATTAAGAAAAAACCCAAATAATCTAATTTTGGTAAAGTAAAATATTGAATGAGGATAAACACAATAAGTTCCTTAATGAACTATGATTAGTGGATTAAAGTAATTCATAGATTAAGATTAGAGATGAATTGAATAACCGTAAAAATGTAAATTAAAGTAAAACTGGATGCACGGATTTAAAACTATTAGCATTAAAATAACTTTGTGGGCTATAGTAATAGTTGATCCAAATAGCCTTAGGGAAGACTATTGGAAATTAGAATAACAGATGTCGATATTTATTACTGATAATACAATCTCGTAATTAGAACTAGGGTAATTCATAAAACTATAAAATAGGTTTCTTCAATTATCGTAAATTCAGGATTTATAGCAAAGTAATTAGCGGTAAAGTGAATGAATAGTTACGTAATTTAAACCAATATAATTGAAAAAACACCAAAGTTTAAGACAAGCGAAAATGTGTATTGAACAAACAAGATTCCACATAGCGAAGTTATTCCAATAAAAGGGTATCGCATCTACTTAGAAACTTCGGTAAGCGTAGAAGTTTTCCTAAAAATTGCTAATAAAGTACATTTAAACTAGTCAACGAAATAACTTACCGGAAATTGAGATAATCGAGTGTAGGCGAACATTTGACCAGTAATTCTGAAAATACGACACAAATCATACAATCACCGGATGTAAACAACGTAATTCACCTTTAGTCAACCGCTTAAGTTGTAATGGTAAAATCCGCCGGAAATCACTCGCCCACCAGGATACACCTACACGCGACCAAGTTATCTCGGATCAACATCCGGCCTAAATCTTAAAATGCGAGCAACTGTAATTAAAGTTAGTAAACAAACTTCAAATCAATGTCCAAATTCCCTTAAGTCAACGTACGAGTATCCGCCCACCTGAAAAACTTCTACGTTAAGACGCATATATCAAATAGGTTAAACATCAGGTTACCACATCCATACGATTAATCATATAGCTTCCTCATAAAGGAGTGCACCTTAAGGAACCAGACCCACAAAGTGACCCAACCGACGATAATAGTAACCTGGTAGTTAGTGAGTTGGATACCCAACCCGAGAGATTATCGAAATGAAACTGTTTTCTCATTCTATACGCCAATATTTGACTTTGATGCGTTTTAGAACATGCCGATCGAAAGGACTGACATCCAAATGCCCGACGACCAATGCCGGAAGGAACCACAATCAAAACGAGACATATTCGATAGGATTCAACAACGGTGGCCGTACCCCACCATCTGGAGGGTACTGGGCCTAAACAGCGACCCATGCGGACTCGCCGGACAACAATACCCGGCCGCAGAAACGTACATGAATGCGCGAGAACTCCTCACCCAATGGGAACGGGTGCAGGAACAAGTGGACCTACAGGTGGTCAAGGCGAGGATGTATCTCGCCAACGTAGAAGATGACATCCTCGCCGGGCGAATCGCAGAAGCATACCCACCTCGCCCAGTCCGAGATACCCGACGCCCATACCCAGTGGTTCCTCCGAGAAAGAGCCGAAGGAAGTCCTTTCCGAAGAAATTAGAACTCCAGAGACCCTGACAATTTATATGAACTAGTTTGATGTTTGTTATTTAGTGAAATAGAAATGTTCTTACCCCGTTCTTACGTTTGCTCATTTGTTTAAGAATATTCGCTTCAATTGATATGTTTGCGTTAATGATAAAATAACTTGTATAAATTATTAACAGTAAATTTAACGACTTATCCATTATAGTTATGGCCACTAACCAAATATTACAAGCGGAACTAGATCGCGCGCGGAGCACAAATGCGGATCTCCTCCATCAAATACTCCAACTGACAAGAGAGGTCCAACAGATCAAAGCGACTTGGTCGGACCCGAAAAGAGTCAAAATGTTGTACCATCGAATATCTGCAGCACAGAAAGGTTGGGCCGAAGAGCGACAGCTCAATCAGAGCCTGCGCACCCAGATACGAGGATTAGAAGTGGCCCTAGCTGTTTGTCGGGAGGGGGAAGCGGTCACCTACCCGCTCATATTCGCCCCGACACAGAGGATACAGAAAGACCCTCAACCAGTAGAGCAGTCCTCAACTCAACCAATAAATCGTCGGCCGGGACGCAAAGAACGTGCTCGACGCCGAGCTGCTCAGCAATCAAAACAGTCGCATTAACTGTTGATAATTCACATTTCTGTCGATTTAAAATAAAATAGTTGTGCTTACGGTTACAGTTCTTCTTAAAAGGCGCTTACACGTAGATATTATTATGAGTACCCGCGTCGCAACTTTAAGTCATCTCTCCACATTCGATCGTGAATTTACTTCCACAGGGACAGAGCTAAGCGAGCACAGGTCTTCTATCGACAGCTCGTGAACCCGAGGGTTGTCCGAGCAACTATAGTACTAGCCAATGGTACTCAATTTTTGCGGGCAATCCACATCTTGAACACATTACCAACGTTGCTTAGCAACGGGTGCCAAGTGGCGATTAGTATCATTTTGTATGGCGTTACGAGGGCAACCACCGATTAGTTCAAACAAACAATGAAACCCTGTAACCCACCAATTATCATGATCTTTTTCCATTGGCATATTTGATTTAATATTTCTTCTTTCTGGTTATGTTATTTTCCTTCTTCACTTTACTAGTAATATATTCTTCTTTTCACTTGTGTAAGATTTACTCCTTCCTCGTGACCAGTCGCGCTCTACTGAAGGTTTGGCGTTGAGGTTCTTGGAGATGAGAACTGACCCGGCGAAATGCCATTCGCTACGGGTACCTCCCCACCTAACTACTTGCTCGAGACTAGATGGTCAAATTTTAAATTTACTTTCTTGTGTGCATGTGGTTATCATAATTTAATCAATTTGATAAAAATATAAAATTAAAAAAATATATATCTTAAGAATTATTAATAAATTAATTAAGTTGAATAAGTATGATGGATAATAAAATTTAATGAAAACCACAAAGGTTACAACTCCTAAATAAAAGATTCACATATCGAGTGAAATTAATACACAGAAATTACATTCGGCATTAGTTTAAATATTACAAATTTACTGACAATGAGTAATAATGACATATAAATAAAAACAAATCGTCTTTACTCCTGATTTTTTTTGGTTTCTTGTGAAAAGTTTTGAATAAAAGTATGAATATTTTTTGTTGATTTGACATCTCATAGTTAGTTTCCAAAATATAATCGTTGTTGATGAATTTGCAGCTCATTTGATGAAATTTGATGATTTTGTTAGTTTTTGTTGTTTTGCAATTCTTTTTTAATGTTTTTAATCATTTTTATATCTTTTTTGTATCTTATTGTACTTTTTTATTATTTTTTGTTTTGTTTAACGATAAATGGACGATATTTGGTAAATTTTCGTCCATTTGAATTTTCCAATACCAGATTTTATCGGAGGTCGTGTAAGAAAAACAAAATTCTCAAAACCTTAGTTTTTGCCCAACACTAGGAAAGAATTATTAGCCATAATTTATTTTACCTAACATTTCAAACACTATCTATATGGCAAAAGGTTTAAATTGAGGACAGATCATGAGGCAATACGGGTTTTAAACCACTAGTCTATTGATTTTAGTTATACTTATTACAATAATAATAAACTTACTGATTTCATTTACATTTACGATTTCTAAAAATGCTCATTTGTCAAGATTATACTCTAGAGTGGGAATTAATTTGTTAAAATTAACTTTCATTCGTTTAGACTTATTTTCTTAATCATGACGTTTCCTTACCCTAAGGTCTACGCGTCCTCACCCAGACGCCCCACAATTTTAATCCATACCATTATATGCCCATTAGCAAGCCCATGTTGGTATTGTATATAGTAGCTTAAGATTCACGAGCCGGTGAGCTCCATTTCCAGAACTCTCCCATGGTATTTTCACTTACGAGTTCCTGACTGCAGATTTCCAGTATTTATCTTTCTCCTTTCGTCGTTTTAATCTATCAATTCAGGTCCTGTTATCCCTCACTTATCTTATGTATACACTTGTGGACACCATTTATTTATGAAAACTAAATTTCCACATTTGATTATCTTCTAATTATTGCTAAGGCTCGGATTAACCATGGGTCCAGCGAGCTGCTGATCGAAGGCCTCTGCACGCATTCAAATTGTGGTCCCTCTATTATCAGTCTACTTGCGTGTTGATCACGCGTTAACAGTTCCTATATTATACCTATTCTTTTACTAGCCGGCAAAAAAATACTGGTAAAAAAAAAATTCTATATGAGCAGTGAATGTCAGGAATTACTATGGAATACTTAAGTAAAAATCAGTAGTAGATTTCTGGAGTGTTATGATGGTTACTAGAAGTAGATAAAGATTAGAAGTAGATAAAGACAAAAAAGGAGGGAAAAAGAAAATAACGATAATCAGAAATTTCGAGGACCCAACCGAACTAGCAGGGGGAGGAGAAACTATAAAGAGAACATTCGAAGAAAGAATAAAAACCTTCAAAGGAAACCCAAGAGCAGCAGAATTTGCCAGCCAAGGATATTGTCAAACGACACGAGGAATAATGTGCGAAGGATGTAAGAACCAACAACCCATGCCAGACCAAAACGTTAAAAAATTGAAACACAAAGGAAAATGTATGTATAAAGAGGAGAAAGAATCAAAAAGCGTAGAAGTATCAATCGCGGACCAGCAAATTGAAGATATATTAGACCAACTGAAAACCAGAACATTAATGCTATTATCAGGAGTAAATACCAAAACGATGAGGAAAATAATCGGTGAAAGACTAACTAACAACTTGGAATGGTACGACTCGACACAAGCAATAATCTAAATCTATCAAACGATATCAAGAAAAACCAAAAGAAAACCTCAAAAAGTCAATAATAAAGGAAGTCATATTAGACCAACACCAATGTGTAACATGTTGGCAGAAACACGTCGAGATAATATATACACCCTGAGGACATATGGTCACATGCGAAGCATGTGGATCAAAGGTAAATATATGCCCAGTATGTAGAAAGCCAATCAGTAGACGGATCAAAGGATTCCGGTTTGCTGATCAATAAAGAAAAACAAGATAATGTATAAAACGTGTAAATAGAAAAGGAGTTATAAAATGTAAATAAAGATAGCAAATAGACAAAATTGATGTACCAAAATAACGAAAATTAAAAATACGCATAAAGGAAAAGAAGTAATTAACGTTAGTATTTAGAGCCAACAATGAATCAAAACGAAATAATACCCTAAATAGCTAAAGAAACCGAATCAGAAAAAGAAAAACCCAGAGCAACGTCGGATAACCTACGGAAACAACTAAAGGAGGCAAAGGAAGAGGCAGAACAGTGGCAACAAAAGACGATGCAATTGAAAAAGATGTTATTAGATGTAGAGAAAGAATTAATGAAGGAAACGATTAAGACAAAGATGATGAGAGAAAAATGGGAAAACCAGTTGGAACAGCGAATAGTGTATCCACAAGGAAAAGAGAAACCTTATAAAGAACGAGAAGAAGAACTGATGAAGGAATTTATTCAGAATCAGACAAGAATCACAAATCAAAGAAAAGAAATACGAGCATTAGAACAAGATAAACAAGATCAACAAAGCGAAATAGAGAAACTACGAGAAATAATAAAGGATAAAGAAATAGAAATACAAGAAGAAGGAGAGGAAATTTGCAAAATCCTAAACGAAACAAAGGAGGAATTGGAACAGATGCGAACCAAATATCTAGTAGAAAGAACAAAGAGAACAAGCATGGAACAAGCAAAGAAATGGGTAAAACGGCAAGCACTACATTGGAAAACTCAATGGCATGAGGATAAAGAACGATCAAGAAATAGATGGGAAGCTCACGCGAGACACTACGCACAGCAAATAGACGTAGAGAAAGATCGAACAAGAACCTACCAGGAAAAGTTGGAAAAAGCAAAGGCAGAAGTTAATAAACTAAGAAACCAAGGACCTAAACCAACAAGAAGGATAAGAGAACCCAAAGACGATAGGTAGGAGAGAATGATAATTCAGCTAACGGAACAAGCAAAAATATGGAGAATAGAATGCAGACTACTAACAGACGAAAACTCGAAACAATGGGAACATATACAGCAGCAAGATCATGAGATAGTATTCCAACAAACCAGAATGAAAAAGATGCTAATAGACCAGGAAAACACTCTCAAACAGAGACAAGAGCAACAAATAAAAACGGAAGCCAAGGAAAAATGGATCAAATATGAAGCAAAAAAGTGGAAAGAACAATGCGAGGAAGTCAAAAGAGAAATGAGATTATTACTCAAGAAATTGCTAAACAATGAAGATTGGGAATTATGGGAACAGATCGAAGAGCAAAAACAAACGATTAAGGAATGCAATGAACAGATCCGAACAATGGAATTTCGATAACGACTCAGACAAAGCTCAATAAGAAGGCTCAGAAAGAACGAAACAAATTACGAGAAACAGATCAAAGAAACAAACAAGAAATTGACGGAAACAAAAAATCAACAACTATGCGAGAAATTAACAGAAGCCCAACAAGATGTAAATGGACATCGAAGCATAGTAGTATAAAAAGAAATTCAGCTACGACACCAGCTCGAGATAAACGAACAACTGAGAGGACGAGTAGAAGCAGAGATCGAGATAATAAAGAAAAGCTACGAGGAAAATGAACAAAATCTAAAAAAAGAAATCGAAAAACTAAAAACGCTAGAGAACACACATCATCAAGAAGTGCGAGTAGAAGAACTGGCAGAAAATGTAGATTACCTCAGCTATCTACTAGATGAGGAAGTACAGATTACAAATGCGTTACCAATTTTACTTATGCCATTATACCCAACGGAAATGCTAACCCAAGTCCCCACTGAATCAGACGAGGGATTTGGCAAACCCGAAGAAACAGACGTATAGAGAGGAAAAGGAAGTTGTAAAAAGTGTATAAAGATAGAAAAATAAAAATAATAAAAACAAAATTGTATAAAAGCTAAATTAATGTATCTTTAGCATGGAGTCAAATGAAGCAGAAATCCAAATGGATCAAGAAAGCAGCACAAATAAGTACGATAAATATCAACCAATCCCTATTCAATTAGTACAGCCAATCAAACAGGACTCACTGGAATATTATAGTAAAAAGTGGAGAACAGAACGAAAAGAGTGGCGAGAAACAGTAGGCGAGCAAGGATTAGTAACGGAGAGGTTAAGACAACACCTGATCCAGGCAAGACAACTAGTAAAGACCGTAAAACTAGAACTAGCAACCGAAAGGAGGAGCGTAAGCGAGAAAAAGAATAAAAACGAATTTCTAAAGCAAGAATTAGCAAGAATAAAAACCCGAGTAGTCCTAGAAGACTATTGAAAAACGGAAGCAGAAAGGATGAGAAAAAGTAGAAAAAGCGAACAACAATACCTAATTCAGTTGGAAGAAACCTGTAAAGAAGCAAGAGAAATAAAACAAAATCATCAACAAACCCAAGAGAAAATCGAGATATTAAAAGGAAAGCTACAGAAACAAAAACGTAAAACAGAGAAGCAGAAGACCAGTAAATTAAACTATAAATATAAACTCGAGAGAAAACAGAGGATTGAGAGAAATCTACGAGTTCAACTAAGCCACCAACGAAAGATAATCAATGAAAACAAAGAACAACTAGAAGAGCTTCCAAAACTGACAGAACGATTGGTAAAGACACAAATATTGATAATGAGATTCTCCGAAGCAAAGGCGAAAGAGGAATGTGTAATGCACTCACCACCAGGTAAGTGGGGAGAATAACGAGACCTTAAATAAAGTGCAAATCTACTGTATATAGATAAAATATGTAAATAATCAATAAGTAACTAATGTATGATAGAATGAGAACCGAAGCAAACCTAAAGAAGCTGTACATGATGATGATGGTAACAATAAAGTTATGCGTAACCGAAAACCCCTTGGATATATTCGGAAAATCTCACCCATTCCGAAAAGAAGATAGCAAGTGTGCAAGTTACAAGGAAATATGTGAAAACCCAAAAAGCGAAGAATGCCAACAATTAACCCTGCAATGTAATCAATGTACAATAAAAGAAAACGGAAACATCAACGACAAACTGAGACAAACCATCGAAAAGGAAAGCGAAAAAATCAGACAAAGGATACAAACCCTTCTAGATAAAAGATACGAGAGATCTAAAATAGAACACGAAAACCTGAGTATGAGGAAAATCCTAGACATTATCATCAGAAAAATTCAAAAGATCACCGAAGCAAATCCTGAGTATGAACAAATACAAGAAATCCTAAGAGATATCCGTTCAATCAAAAAACTGAATAAACCCCAACAGGTATACGAATCAAGCCTAACGACTTCACAAAGTCGAAACATAATAATCAATCTAATCCTAAACATCGTGTCACTGATATGCTGTCTTATAACCTTCCTAAAAATAACCAATCGACAAGGACGGAATAACTCAAATCAGAAACCCGAGGAAGTAACCAATCAAATTCGTAATCCCAAAAGAAGCCAAGAAACAGAAAGACTCTCGTATGTATCGATCAATAAGCCAAGCCAATCCAAGCCAACAAGAGAAGAACATCACTTAGAAACAGAAACCCATGCCATCATCAAAGACAATCGCGATTCGTTTGGAACTAAATTTGATAATCACTAAACGATTTTGTATTAACTTAACTAAAACTGAAACTGATTTGATTTTATATAGTAGTCGGACTATAAGTCCATCTGTATCTTGAAAATTATGCATACCGTAGAAACTTTTTATGTATGTGGGTATTGAGGTCACGACCAGACAGCTCGTAGACCCAATTCAATGTATAAAAGTAGGACTTATACTTATGACATTGCGGGACGCAATTTTATGGGCCCCCGAGTGTTTTATGTTGGGCTAGTACAAGGTTTTGTTTAAATGGATTGGAAACAGCACGCAAACATTACATGCAAAATTTAAAATCGGACCCATAAACATCAAATAACCACCTCAAAATGCGAGAAAACACATAATTAAAATTATAAAATGGAAAAACACAAAAGTAAATTAAAATATTAACAAATGCACCAAGATCTGCACGAATTGACATAGAAATAGCATAATAACAAAAGATTTGACCAAAAATTGACAATTCACGGAAAAAAGAAAAGAGTTTATGAATAAATTGAACAAAAATAAAATAATTTTAGTCAGAAATGATTAAAATTAAAAGTTAATGAATAAATTGTCAAATAAATCGAGAAAATAATAAAAAATTAGAAATAAATTAGAAATAAATTAAACAAGTAATGTCAAGGTCAAATTTTGTTTTATCGCATGAAAATTAACACGCAAGGTTAGGTTCACAGAACAGGTATATATACCAATCCATTTCAACAGAATTGAATCAATTTTCACTCAGTGAACAATTACTCTTCATCAGAAGTTTATAACTGACAGAAACAACTCTCGGCAACTTTTTCCACATCACGATCGCGAGTATCTTACAGGTAAGCTCTACTGGCTCGTGCATGTGGGAATCCTTTGTCGTATGGTTATGAATGTTTGAGTTGAGCTAATAGACTATGATCCAATTGTATTGAAAATATATGTATTTAAAAGGAACTTTGTTAACATGTCGAAATTTTTCTGGCCCACAGCCACACAACATGCAAGTTAGTAAACTCAAACATAACTAGTCACACTGTGTAAGTGCGGTTTCTCCGCCTATAGTGTGTGCCCGTGAGAGTTCCGTCGTGCGTAACGACGGTCTCGAACGTAAATATTCTATTAGCTATATGTGCAGTGGGAAGATCGGGGACTAGTCTTTTGGCTGGCTCCCTTTCACCCATCTCCCGAAAAACCTAAACTTCAAAAATACAAATCGGCTAAAATGATCACACCGAGTAGTCCAGTGGACACTCGTAAAATCTAATATAAACACAAGAACCTTAGGACTAAATTGAGGCTCGGGAAGTGGGGACTTGATATCGATGTGACGGAGAAATTAAATATCATAATGTGAAAAAATACTTAAATTGACGAAATGATTCAGTAATTTAAAATGGTAAAATAATTAAAATAACGAAACAATTATGTATTGTAAATTGGTAAAATAATTAAAATGACGAAATAATTAAGTATTGTAAAATAGTAAAAATAATAAAATGATGAAAAAATTAAGTATTATAAAATGGTAAAGATAAGTGAAATGACGAACATAATTAGATATCATAACATGGCGAAAATAATTAACAATTATGATGACGTAATAATTAAATATTAAAAGGGTATAAACAATTAATGATTAAAGACGAATAAAATAATTGATTAATGTAAACTGACCCAGGTAGTCAACGATAAAGAACGGCGAAAAGAATTAAACATCATCCAAATGAGGAAATAAAGTAGATATCCTGATATTGACGAGAAAATAATTAAGTCTGATGAAACAGCGAAAAATGATGGAGTATTAGCGACGATGAAAGTTAAAATCATGGTTGATAAGAACGATATAAGATCCAAATTTACGAAAATACTTGAAGTTGGTAGTTAAAATATAAATTAAACATAATTATAGCTGGATAGAATGACCGAAAGGGTCCAAAGAGAAATGATTTGACTGACTCAAAACTAAACCCACTTACAAATAAAAAGTGTAATTAATATAAACAACTAAAAGATCAAAATGATAATCAATTAAACCTGATAAAAGGAATAACCAACCAACACGAATAAATTAAATGTAAACACTCAACACCATGAAAGTGCTGATAAAATCGGTAGAGTTAATAACATTATTATTTGAATAAACCCCGAAATGATAAAAACTAACAGGATAACCATGTTTATCACCCAGTAATAAAATATAGATTCCCTACTTCATGGGATAAACTTAAACTGTAAATCATGACACCAGAATCAACCAACGAGATATTCGATTTAATTAAAATTCCTAATATTATGGCATCGTCCAAAGATTCATCGTTAGAGAGTAGACATCAAGTGAAATCATATAGAAAGTCTTCTTCATGGCGAGGACAGAGAGTCGAAGAATCAGGATAAGCATATTGTTGGGAATTCTTGAAGATCCGAGAGGGATTTTGACAAATTTTATCCTTAATAATACGAGTATCAAGATCACTGATATGGAAGATTGTAGCAGCTGTAGGAGACCATCGTTTGGCTGGACTTGTACTGATCCTTCGGTACGGGTGATTTGATCAGGAAGGAACGAGACATCGGTGGAGAAGCGAACTAGATGTCATCTGCTTAGGATACGATTCGCTCCTAGTAAACACCGAATGGAGAAGGAGTTCGGAGATAGATTAGTTTAAAACTTAAATTCATCCCTCCAGTTAGCAAAACAGGCGATACCATTAAGATCCATTAAACCAACGAAAAATAAGCAAAAATATTAACCATGGAATAAATATTCCGATTGCCGTCTGATCATAATTCTAATCGGTTGATCAACAGGGTGGTAGACAGCAGCAGTTAATCAATCTCTGGCACGAATCAAAATTTCCGACTAATTAGCAAAATGTGATAAAGGTCATGTTGAGAATAAAAAGGAGTCTAAATAGCCACGTCACCACAGAACTACAACTACGCCTATAAAAATAGCCAAAAAATTATAAAAATTCATAATCGAACATTATGTCGAATCACCATTTAACTAATGCTGACAGTAAACGCGATTCTAGACAACGACCAAGAGAAGCTAACCCGGATCGTACATCGAATAACGATACGACGAAACGAAACGGAGAGGTGCATCGAGGTACAACATTTTTATGATATCCATTCTTGTTTTATTATCGTCCCTTAAAATTATCTACATTTTAATGCAGTGTAAATAATCAGAGTACCACATCGCCATTCCATGATTTTCTTATAAATAAATTATTACGGTATAAATTATGATTAATAACGACACTTATTCAGACTACCCAAACGCGCGTGGAGGTTGGAGTGACAACTCCCGCATAACGCTCCGGATGTCAAACGCTTCTGCCGCTCGTTATCGACAAGCGTTATGGGACCAGGGGTACACTCTGGCATCATATGGCAGACCCAATTGGCCACGACGGCCCAATGATAGAGGAGATGAGAAAGAACTGCCAAGTATCGCCATTAAGCGCGAGCCCAGTAGAAACCCAGCGCGAGAATCCCGCCAGAAAGCTGAACAGATCACGATAAAAATGGAGGAAATGGAGCGGAAATATCATCGGAAGGCGATGATGGCCAGGCAGAGATTAGCGCAGGTAAATCGAGATATTGCTAGCGGTATCATCCCTAGTAACGAAGAATCTCCACCTGATTACGAAGTCTCTTTCGAGGTGGACGACCCAAGGCTCTTACAAATATCGGCCCCAACCACAATTATTCTGCCTGAAAGACTGATTCAACCAGCAATTCGCGACAGGCTCGGGCCAAGGCAACAGGACGAACATGCGTATGCTCGTTGACATCCACGATGGACGCTCTCTAGTCGCAATCGTCGCGACACCGAATTCGAAGACAAGAAATAAATCTCAGAGTTGATTAAATTGATGTTTCGTAATAAATGTTGTTAAATCGACTTGATTATTTGCATTTGCCTTTTCTTGTATAAATGAAATGAATTCAAGCAGGGCTATTAGTACGATGAATTATAATGGTTTTGTTGAAAGGCGTTTTTCTTAGCTTAGTATTAAGTCATCACGGGGAAAGAGATTACTTAATTAACTATAGACTGAATTAAATAAATAATTGTAACGAAATTTCACTGAGAATTGGGTATATGGAAGCGACGAGGTTCACTAAAACACATGAGACATGGGCAAAGGATATCAATTTATGTATTAAAAGCAACGATGACAATGATAAATTTTTAAATATTGTTAATTTAGAAATGGAAGTGGCCAGGATCCTCAGTAGAGAATTGAAAGAGCTCAGATTCGAGAACGCGCGTCTCCATCGCCAACTTCTCCAACAAAACTGCGAAATCCAAAGAATAAAAGCTACATGGACGGAACCAGAAAAGATGAAGAGCGTATACCAACGCCTCACCGCAGCCCAGCAAGGTTGGAAAGACAAGAAGATATTGAACCAAGCCCAAAGAACCCAGATCAAAGGGCTGGAAGTCACCTTGTCTGCATGCCAGGAGGGTAGTGCTGTGACATACCCGCTAGTTTTTGCACCGGAACAGCTGGCTTACCGCGATCAAGAAAAGCTGAAACCTTCCAACAAGCGATCCCATCCGCATGCGAGGCCAGGTCGTACTGAACGTATGCGACGACGGAACCAAGGCGAAAACAAATGACATCGAACTGAACTATAGACGAACTGGTTTACAAAGTGAAATCTAAATAAAATAAAAATTGTGTTTTATTAATTTGATTCTTTATAACGACTAACATGCACTAGTAGAATTAGAGAGGCATAATTAAGGGACCTGGAAGATAAGACAGAAATAGGCCTTCTAACGGCAGTCCGCTGAACCCGACATAGGACTAAACCTTAGCAGTTCTGATATCGGAACTCACCTTTGGCGGTCTCATAACCAGTGATTACAGTTCCAACGTTGCCTAGCAACGGGTAACCATTGGCGGGCGTAGAAATATTTTGTATGTCATGGGGTCAGGGTTATCGACACCACTAACCCCCCATAATAATGTAGTGAAAACTAATGAAGTCGGTGCTAAAAAGATTAAAACTAAAAGCAGGAAAAGTCATTCACTTATATGACGAAAAATATTTAAAGTTTAGGTTTTCATGGACCGGAGAAAAAGATTGTCCAGTTCCAATTTGCATTGTACGAGGAGCAAAACTTTCAAATAGTCCAATAGAACATGCTAAATCGAAACGTCATTTATCCGCTAAGCATTCGCATTTAGCCAACAAAGGAAAAAATTATTTTTATAGACTTTTGCAAATGCAAGACAATGAAATGAAACTATTTGAAAAACATGTGAAAATATTAGACAAGGCTCAATTAGCATCTTACAAAGTTGCTGAGATATTAGCATTAAAACTCAAACCACATATTGAAGAAGAAACTATCATTTTACCAGCCTGATGCAAGATAGTTAAAATGATGTTTGGTGAGGGTGCAAACAAAGAAATTTTGAAAATCCCTCTTTCTGATGACACAGTTCGAAGAAGAATAAATAATATGTCTGGTGACATTGAAAAAACAGTCGCTATTAAACTTTCCAGTGCACTTTTTTTTGTTACAAGTTGACGAATCCACGGACATAAGTGGGAAAGCTATTTTGTTGGAATTTGTACGTTTTGTGAATGAAACTAAAATAATAAATCAATTTCTATGCTGCAAGGAGCTTCCTTAACATACAACAGGACAGGATATTTTTGATACAATAACATCGTACTTAGAAACTTTTAAAATGTCATGGAGCCAATGAGTTGGTATTTGTACTGATGGAGCTCCAGCAATTGAAAGGATCCATTAAAGGGTTTGTAAGTCTGGCAAAAATATGCAATCCTAATATAAACTCGACTCTTTAAACAACTTTGTTTGGCTATGGAAGCACAATATGAATGTTATCGCGAGGAAAAGTATTGAATTGTTTGTTAAAACTTAAAAACGAATTAATGGTTTTCCTTTAAAGTGAAGGAAGTGAAATATTTTATAATTATCTCAATAATGAAGTGTGGTGAAATAATTTGGCTTACTTACTCGGTCAACACAAATATTCAAGGAAAAGAAGAAATATTCTTACGTCTACAGATAAATTATAGGCACTTCAAAAGAAAATTTCTTTTTGGAAAAATTACTCTTGGGAAAAAAGGTTAGACATGTTTCCTTCAATGCAAAATCAAAATATTGAAAAATCTATTTCCAATGTTCTAGAATCTAGAACACTTAAAAATATTGGAAGAAAACATTGCAAAATATTTTCCAGAAAAACATAATTGGATCAGAAATCCGTTTATTTCATCAAACACATCAGAATTTTCAATAAACGAAGAAAAAGAATTTATTTCTCTTTCTTCGAATCGTGATTAGAAACTAAAACATTCAGAAATGACTGTTGATGAATTTTGAATTTCCCTTAAACAAGAATATCATCTGAAAAAGCGCTCGTAATTTTGCTACAGTTTTTAACTTCGTATCTGTGCGAAATAGGATTTTCTATATTAACAAATATAAAAACTAAAAAGCGTGAAAGAATGGGGAATTTAGAAGAGGAAATGCGAGTTGCGTTGTCTTTTATTCGACCTGATATTTCTGAAATTTACAAGAAATACAAATCAAACATATCACATTAGTTTTTTTACTGTTTTATTTTTGTTGTAAATATGTTTACGTGTTAATTGCACTGTGAATGTTTAATTTTTTTCGTGTATTTCTTTGTTGAATAAATTTGTTTTTTAGTAATGTGTGTTTATATTTAACATCTTCAAGACCATTCATTAATAGAGGATGGTTCAAAAGTCGTTTCATTATTCAAAAATGAATTTTTTTTGTCAGCGTTACGCGTAAATGGTGAACCGCGCTTTTAAATTAGTTGAGAACCACTGCAATAGACCATATTTAGAAAATAAAATCAGTAAATATGTGCTTTCTAAAAGTAACTTAAAACGGTAAATTTATTTTTAACTTACGATGAAAAATCCACAGGCCAACAATTAAAAGTCACATTAGTAATATTAGCCACTTGTTAAAAATCATGGCAATGTTTCAAAATTTGGCCTAAAATTTCAAAATGCAGTAACTTCCGATTAAAGCAAAACACCATCTGTCATTAAAAAATTTACTAAAACCGGATTTTACTTTATTCGATAAAATTTATATGGGCAAGGCATTATTGTCACGAAAAAAAATTTTACTATATACGGTTTTTTACTATAGCCGACTTTACTATCTAGGGAATATCCAGTACAGAAGTTATTTTGGAACTGAAAAGAGCTGGCAATACATCTCCTGGAATTGATGGAATTAAATATAAACTATTTTGCTATTCCTGATCCAGTGAGTAAATTGTTGCCTCTTCTTTAGAACAAAATCATAATGGAAAATAATTTATCGAACATTTGGAAATCTTTTAAAACTCTACTATTCCTAAATCTGACAAAGGTGATAAATATACTTTGGTTTCTTTTTAGTGACCAATTGCTTTGTTAACTATGGGTTTTTTAATATTTGAGTCAAATAGAGATAGACATCATACATCTTAGGTAAAAACGAAACCCTCTACTGCATATATTGGACATAATGAGGGTTATGTATATAATGGTTGCGCTGAAAACAATTCTGCATAGCAGCAAAAGAATACTGACGGAAATCAGACAAGATTTGCAAGATTAAAGGTCAATTTTTACATAATAGTTTACTATTATTATGTCGCCGCTATGGTAACTAAAGTGGGCACACCCTGCTATTTCACTCCAAAGTCAAATAATACGAAAAATAATCCAACAAAATAGAAAGAAATAATCAATTGTATAACTATTTAACATATAGATCATACAATGGTTATTGTATACATTGCATTGCAAATTATATTGATTAAAATAAACAACTGAAATTGGAAATTTATTGATATTGATTTAAAATTGATAATGGGCTGTTAAAGATTTTTACTGATTTTAATCAAGAAATCCTTGGCGTAATGATCAGCCTAGAAATTATCATTGGGTAACGAAAAACACATAATTGAAAATTTCACTTGCAATATGGGTTCAGGCATTCGGCAATTTGAGCAGATACGCACTACGTTCGTCGCGGTTCTCAAGGTGATTCTGTGACCGACAGATATGAATGCCAATTTTCCAAGTTTTTCCAAATGTGAGGATAACTTTGATTTGTTGCACCTTCTAACCTGGTAAGAATTGCTGGTATTATTAAGAATCACTAAGCAAACATATCAACTATGCATATTGGGTCATTTTCATCTCCATTGGTTAATTCTATCATTATCTCGGACCCTCCATCAATTTCACTAGAAATCTGAATACAACCCAACCCATTATAGTCATAATAATTATTCAATGCACTTTTGCCTTCAATTCATCACGAGTTGGCATCCCTTGCAATTGTAAATAATTTTTTGCCACTCCTACTGTTGGAATGACGATTCCTTCTTGTTCCAATCTAACACCAAGATGACTGGCTGATCCAAACCCTGATTGATGATGGACCCCGTTACCATCAACAAGCAGCACGTGCGGTTTTAGGTTGGAATGCAAAACGAGAAATTCTTTGATAGTATTAACCATATGTTCACACTCTCGGAACGCGAGATAATTGACTATATAAGGCTCGGTAATTGTCACAAGTTTCTCGTGTTTAGTCAATAACTAAAAATAATGTTGTTTATACATCGAAATTCTTATTAATTAGTATCAAAACCACTAAATATCGCTAGTGTATTGATTTTAAATGACATCTTAAAAAAATATTATAAGAAATTTAACTTAATACTTTACTTATAATTTCGCAGTAATATATACTCTGATCGATTAAATTTTTGAAACACTTGTATTTATACAATCAAAATATTTAAATTATTTTTTATATAGGTTTCCTGATTTCTTAAAGATTTTACGTAGCTTTTTCCAATTTTTTTTATATAATTCTTCTATTTTGTGAGTTTAATGTCGGTTAATTTGATTTCATTGCCGAAATTAAAAACATCTTGTTATAAAAATGGACCCATTATAAACGATTCCCTATATTAGTTTCCATTAATTCTCTGAGATATTTAGGTATGGATTTTTAGAAGTTTATATTATCAAAGATATATCACAATTTTTAAAAAACACTTCTAGTATCTTATTACGGTTTCTGTTGAAAGAAAATTTTTTCACCAAAATTGAGCATAATTATTGGACGTCATATTCTTTCAAAAGTTTGTTGTAATTTACTTAGCGAAAATTCTTTCAATTACACTTAAATATAAAAGATTATTTGGTTAAACCATCACTCAACTAATTAAGCTGCCTCTATGATACCGTCATTTATTTCTTATGGTGATCTGAAAATAGCGCATTGCTTAAAAGTGAAACAGCATAGATTTGAACACTGAGCTAAATTACTTGAAAAAAAATGCGTTTATCACAATATATGTGAAACTGAATTTCGTGAAACTTTCGTAATAACAAAATATTTTTGTGTTTTGTACACATTGATATTTATTTATCGATGGTTTACAGAGAATTAATCCACAAAAGTTGATCATGCTAAATCATGTTATTTTGATTTAAATGTATGGTTTTTATCTCCACAAATTACATTGAAAAGAAAAAATTCCAGAAAATCTCTAAAGGAAATCTGAAATATTTTGGGCTTAAAGCCAAAATTTTAAACAAAATAATAATCGTTTGACTGATTAAAACAAAATGTAAAATCGTGAAAATGGCTACCGTACACATACCTCACAAGCAGATATTAAAAATAAAAACACCAAATAAAACAAAATTAATAAAATCAAGAGAAAGCCCACAGCAGCAGACAGAGACATACTCGAAACATAAAAACCGCCAAAACCTTGCAATGAAATGTTTAGAAAATACATAAGCATTTAAAAATCATTTAAAAACCATAATAATCGCTAAAAATCGCCTATTGGTCACACGAGACACACAAATCGACTATATATACAGAAGTATTTTCATAATTTTCAATTTTAACTTTAGCTTAACAAATTTCATCTTGCAATAAATTTCGACTTTGAATAAGGATTTGATGTTTTGTATAAGTTGTTATATTAATATATATTATTATATATCAAGTTGTTTTCTTAATATGGTAAACTATTCTAGATGGTCGTGGAATCTTTTATCTGTGGTATCCACAGACGAGCCCCCCTAAAATATTATTTATCATACATATAGAAATAGAATTTTAGGAGGCCAGACTGGGGTTCCGGCTGGCGAATTAACTTTCGATAGTTGTGACTATTGGTCAAGCTACTCCTAATTCCTCGGCTGTCCGCGATGAGTTCTGGTCGAAAGACACAGGTCTCTACCTGCTGAGCGTCGTTGTAAAACCCTCGGCGACTGATGGCAACGTCGGTCCGAGTTGGCTGGTAAAATTATGGGAAGAGTGATATGAGAATAAAGGGGACTAAAAAACAACCCGTGGAGGTAAATAATACAAAGCTTCTAATGTTTTTTTAAGAGAAAATCTCACCTGGAAATTTACTATTAGTGTGTAGCTACTGGTAGGATAGGGTAAATCGCTCGAACAAAACGTTAGATTTTTTAGGTAGAAGTATGTTTCAATCTGTTTAATTTTAATCTGATACATTCTTTCACGATGTCAATCAAATTTCTTAATTTTACTCTATAATTCATGTATTTGTTCACTTAATGGCTTCAATAAATAATATTAATTTACGACTTAAGTAAATCAGATTTATATTTGCTGAATTAGTGAATTATTGTTATACACATAAATTTTGCGTAGCTATCAGTCACGAAGATGTTCACTACTGTGAACTTGTTACATCATCATATTTCAAGATAAATGATGTTAGTTTCCCTTGTTATGTGTGTCCAGAATGTATCACCATAACATCTGGTAGATGGTCAATGTTTTTACAACAACACGGGCATCACCTCAGACAATTCGGAGAATCGAAAAGTAGTATAGTTGCCAAAAGTAAGTGCATGTATAATATAACTAACTATTAACCTTTTTTAGTATTGTTAAAGAGAACAACCCTTCCAGACATTTGGATATTGATAAATATGATACAAGTAATCTTTTGATAATTTTTAATGATTTTTAAATTATTAACTGTTAGATACTTTTAATATTCAATATTCAAGATCGAGTAAGAAAGAAATGAGTATAACAATGGTAATTTTTTACTTTTATTTAAATTATTAATTATTTTTAATTTAGATGATTTTAATATTGATATTGAAAACATAGATGATAGAATATTTTATGAAACAAATTATGACGAACTTGAAAAAATCTCTACTGTGAATGTTAAATGTGAGTTTTTAGTTATTACAATCAGAATTATTTAACTTTTTCATGTTTCAGGTAATCTTTATCCGAAGTATTGTCAATCTACAAGCCATGATAACAACTGCCACAATAAAATGAATCGATATTATCAAGTGAATAACCTCTTACCCGTACCTTAAATTTTAAAATGACCATAAAATTCACTTGACTCAATTTTATACGGATAAAAAATCATTGTTTAAACACAGTTTGAAACGAAAAAGCACCATAAAATGTGAGATACGTGAAAAAATATTTATTAAGGATGATTTACAAATTGGACTAGGGTTAAGTGACATTATTGTCGAATTATAAAAGTGAATATCGAAAGATATAATGTTAAGGAAATAGTTCTTTCATCTTCTCTTTTGGAAAAATTAAAAATTACATTAAATGAAATGAAACATTCAAAAGTTCAATTTGGAGTCCAACTAGAATTTGAAAAAGATGGGTATCGAAGTTAGTATATAGAATCGCGCTGCTTCAGTGACTACGACTTTTCCTGATGAGGGTATAAAGAAAATAAATGAAAATAGTGTTGAACGAACAGAATTAGGAAGTAGTTGGAAAATAAACCGAATAATAGAAGTAAATTTCAAGGTAACCAAAGTTTCGAATATATCTAGGTTATCTGGACATAGTTATATTCCAACACCTAAAGCTCTAATAGGTAAAAAGGTTAAAATAGATAAAATAGTTAACGTACAAAATAGCGATAATTTATGTTTCATATATAGTGTTTTGGCTGTATTGAAATCTGATAAAATCAAGAAAGATAGAGATAGACCAAAAAATATTTACAGTATATGACTGACTTGGTATACGATACTAACGATATGCCAATGAAACTGTGTGATATTCCAACTTTTGAGAAGAAAAATCCTGGTTTAGCAATTAATGTAATTTATAATAACAAAAATTTTGAGGATAGAGAAGAACTTGTAATGAAGCATCCATATTTAAATATAATTCACCGAACAAAAGTAACTGGAATGGATTCCATTTATTTATTATTGATAAAGGAGGGTGAAAATATCATTATACATCAGTAATCTACAATATTTGATGAATTGTCATAAAAACAATGATTGTAATGTTCGAATTCGTTGCAAATGGTGTAAAAATTGTTTAAATGGATTTCGTAAGCCAAAAACCTTTGAAAAACATCAAGAATTATGTAAGAAAAATCAGTTGGGTACTACACTATATATATTACCAAAAGATAAAGATAAATATTTGGAGTTCAAAAACTGGTCAAAAACGATAACACCTCCGTTCGTTATCTATGCAGATTTTGAATCTATTTAACCAAAAGATGACATTTATTTTCAAAAACATTTGCCAATTTCTGCTGGACTCTTATTAATCAACAACTTCACTGGAATGATAAGTTACCATTATTTCATTGGTCAAAACTGTGTTTATGAATTTTTAAAGGTTTCAGATATAAGAGCCAACATTGTGATGTCATATTATAAAGAAAAGGGGGAAAAGGCTAATGTTACCACTTACTTTTGACGAAGAATATTCATTTTATAATTGTGAATATTGTTATTTGTGCAATAAGAACATAGTAGATAAGGTTAGAGACCATGACCAATTTACAGGAAAATATATTGGTCCAGCATGTAGAAGTTGTAATGTTAATAGGAGTTTTTCATAATTTACGTGGTTATGACTTACATCATATCCTTAAATATTGAATAAATCAATTTCCCAATTGGAACTTATCATGTATTCAATTAGTAGTGAAAATTTCTTATCCCTTATGGTATATGTTGGTAAGCTTAGAATACGTTTTATCGACTCTTACCAGTTTGTTAATGACTCATTAGCTAGGGCTGTGAAAACTTTGACTAGTTTACCTTTAACAAAATATGTTTTTACTGGTACCATTGTTAATGTAAAGGTATTTTTCCTTACAACTTTGCCACTAGTTTAGAGGTCCTTGAAAATACTTATGAACTGCCTCCAATCTGGGAAGGAGTGAGTGAAGTTGAATATGAGAAAGCTCAATTAATTTGGACTGAAACTAAATGTGTAAATTTACTTGACTATATGATGATGTACTTGAAACTTGATTGCTTTCTTTTAGCTGACATTTTCCAACAATTTCAGGCGAAATCTATAGCTCATAATAGTTTAGAGCCTTTAAATTATTTTGGTATTTCTGGGAATGTCTTGGAGTTCTGCGTTAATAACTTTAGATAAACCCATTGAACTATTGCAAGACATGGAAATTTATAATTTCTATGAGGGTGGTATTCGTGGAGGTCTTACTTTTGTTAATAAAACTAATTTAAAACTGATGAAAGCACTGAGTTGCTTTATATAGATATTAATAATTTATACGTTTGGGCTTTAGGTCAACCTTCACCTTGTGGTTAATTTAATTGGATATTAGACGGATTTCATTCAATAACATATGATTGTTTGACTTTGAATCTTGAATCTGTCATATGGGTATACTCTTGAAGTTGATCTTGAGATTCCTCTGAACTTCATGATAAGTTAGATGACTTTCCTATTACTGCTGAGAAAATGAAACCTGAGGGTTCAAAGATTGAAAAATTGTTATTGACTCATTACCTAAAAAAGAATTATGTGATTCATTGGCGTTTAATACAATTATACTTGTCTCTTGGTGTTAAGCTTACTCATATTAATCGAGCTGTAAGATTCAAACAGTCTCCATTTTTAAAAACTACATTGATACCAATACAGAGTTAAGAGCAAAAAATACAAACTCGCTAGATAAAAATTATTATAAACTCCTAAATAATAGTTTGTATGGTAAAACCGTCGAAAACCTGAAAAAAAGAATGAATTTAAGATTATGTAATACATAAAAGAAGATGATTACATATGCTTTTAAATCAACTTTTCAAAGAACTATCAAAATTGCTGCTTTGTTAAATACTAACTCGGTATGTTTAGATCGACCAAGTTATATAGGTCAATCGGTGCTTGACTTGTCGAAACTTCGAATGTATGAGCTACAGTATACAGATTTGGTAAAATATCGACATCAATTAATTGTGAGATTAATATAGTTGCTTGAGATACTGACTCTTTCTTTCTCGAAATCAAAAATTGTAAACTGGATATTCTTTTGTCTGAAATTGTTAAGGATGATCTTTTGGACACCTCTAATTATCCGTTTATCACCCACTTTACACTAAAAAACTCGATTCGGTCATAGGTAAATTCAAAGATGAAAGCAAGGGATAAGGTTATGACGAATGGGTATTCCTTAGACCCAGATGCTACAGTTTACTAGGAAAATCAAAATGCCTAAAAACTAAGGGAGTCACATTGGAGGACACAACGTTAACTCATAAATCTTATAAGGACTGTTACGAGAAAACACTACGTTTTCTATACCTCAATTTCGTATTGGTACAAACAATCACCAACTTTATAGTTTTAAAACTTCAAAGGTTGCACTAACAAACAAATAGGATAAAAGGGTTTGGGTAGAAAAGAATGTAAGTCTGACATATGGTCATTATATGATTGAGACTGACAATGAATAAAGATAATAATTTTCCACATGATTATCCAACAACAAACAGATCATCCAGCAGCCTATCAAACAGATCATCCAACAGCTCAGCAAACTGTTCATTGAATTAATAAATGTATACCTATATACGTTCTTGTTCTTATTCATTATTTTTGTAATTTTTTGTGTTTACATTATATTTTAGTTTGTTTTTTTTGTTAGGGGGGTACGAAAAGTGCACCAGGAGGGACACATCTACCTACTGGTGAGGTATGTTGAAACTGATAAAATCAGTGTAATACCAAGATAGTATTATATATTTATTGAACAAGTGTTAGACTGAATACACCCATACCTTTGTGAGATAGGAAGTCCAATACGCACACTCGAATGCACTAGTCACATCGATAGGTGAACAGAACCCACTACAATCAGAGTTTTATTCGGGGATGAAACCCATGAATCACCACTGAGTGGTGTTCATGCATCCCAGCGTTGTCATGAGAGAGAAATATGAAGACACACATACACATATCAACTATTGGGATTAAATAAAATCAGAATGCCTGAGATTGTCTGGTCATTCATGATTACCTGAGTTTGTTTTTGCGATTCAACTGATTGTCAACTACGGGATAGAATTTTCGGTTAACTCTACATAAAAACTTTACAGGTATGACTTAACCAAACTAAATTAATAAGTAAATTAAATAACATAAGTATTCAACTTTTCTGTTTCTCTTTATAGACCATGAAATTTCCGAGAATATTTCGAAAGTGATGGGTAGAGATTTCTGAATTACGAAACTTGAGATAATTCAAATTGTCCTATGTAGAAATGTATCATCCTAATAGCTTTAGGTGGAAAACTTGGTGCCTCAATGTCTCTGTAAATACAACTATGACATGCCATGAGGACCGAACGTTTGGATACGCAAAATGAGAAGACGTTCATCGAACATCGAACCCTTTAATTTCCATTGTTTTCTTTTGTAAGAGTATAGTGCAAAACTATAACGACTTTGCGAAGGTCTTAATTGCGAATTAATTAAGATCATTATTTGAATCGCATATTCAAAAATGCTCAAAATATTTAATTAAAACTGAATTAAATAAACAACAATAATGTTGGAAATATATAAATTTAAAAGAACCAAGGAAGTAGAAAATCACGACTGGTATTATACTTGAACTTTGTCCGAAATATTTATGTATATATTTTCTTCTTTTGAATCAATAATTTCCTTTCATGTGGGTATTTTCTACTAATACCACCAATGATTAAGGGGTAGTTTTTTCCCATTTTCCCTAGTTCTAAAACAAGTATAATTAATACTGAGTATTCTGTAAGCAACGCGAGACGTAAGACCTCCAAACGGGAGTTGGTGGGAGAGGGTGCTCACCTGCTTGAATAGTTTTTGGCTGTCATGTACATGACCAACATGAGTTCGATAATGGGTGAATGGCGGTGAGATGCGAAATTATGTGATATGCAGTAGGAAAGTAAGGCCCTGGCGTTACAGAGAGATGGAGATGACACTGACAGGCTGTCAGCAACCAAATTGATTTTATTAGGATAAGTTTCCCGTATACCAACAAAATAAAAATAAATAATGTATAGCAACAGAAATTTCTCTCTCGCAATAACACGCTTTGAGTTGTAATGTTACCAAAATGAATTCCATTTTAAATAAAGCATGAAATTCTAAATCTTTTTATTTTATTTAAATCGTTTTTTAAATTTGGGTTTACGAAAGGGAAGGATAACAAATCAACAGTTTTATAAAATCTTTGATTTAACTCTTTTAATTGGGACTTCACTCATTTATTACCGATATCTCTATATTTTTTGAGTATAATAAAATAAATGAAAAGATCAAGTTGATAACAATATTGATAGGAAACCTGCAGTAAAAAGACATTTTATAATTAACCAATATTATTGCAATAAAACTTGACACAGAAGAAAAATAGTTTTGACGGAATATTATGGCTACTAAGCTGTTGACAGCCCACCAATCAAAACAGGTATCTACCAGTCCGAATGTAGCATTTTATGATTGGTTTCAATGCAGCTGTTGTGTAAACAAGCTAGCAGAAAAGTCAAACTCAATCAATCATTGATATGTTGGCTGTTATTGAAAAAGGCGGATGAACAGTTATATTATCGACGTCTTCTTCAGCCAGTAACGATTACAATTGATATTATTTTTTAAACCATTAATTGGGCGAGAAAAATTAAGTTTGAAACTCGATCACTTCTCAAATTGTATTTGGAAATATAATTTATTATCTGGATATATAACTTTATATTTGAGAGTGATACGCATTCAGATTATGGTAGAGCTACTTGTTTGTTTAAAATGTATTAATCACAATTTTATTTAGGTTACTGATGGTGGGTTTCTGTGTGTTGAAATTTTTGTGATTATATGGTTACTACCCAGAAAACATACAAATATTTTCACTTACCACTCGGTACCCGTTGCTAAGCAACGTTGAAACTGTGTTCGAGTTGGTGGATTGTACTCAAAAGATGAGCTATAGTTGACCGAACAATACATGGGTCCAGCGAGCGGCCGATAGAAGGCCTGTGCTCGATTTTGACTTGTAGGTCCCATTCTAATGTTAACCCCATGGTTCTATTATTTATCATTATATCTACTCCCATAATCCTCGTTACCGTTGCTCACATTACCAATTTTACTATGATCAGTTCGCCTTTCGTGATTTTAAATGTCCTCACCTTTATCATTATTGTGGTCTTATGATTTATCTTTTGTTTAGCTCTCAATCAGCCAACCCCCTCGTCGATTCATCGCCGCCCATCAACGATAAATACATGGCAGTGTGATGAAAGCTCGATTACTCATCGGTTAGTATTTAACATTCTTCTAATTCTTATTTATTGACGCCTTTTATTTTTAGATTATTTCCAGATCTCACAGTACTAATTTATAAGATTTTGCTGTCTACTCGGAACAATACAAATTTTGGATGATCGCTTAATGGTCTTCCATTAGGTGTACAATTATCAATGACAAATGAATATAATTAGTCACATCATGTGAAGTTTATATAAATTGTGTTGATTTCATAAACCTCATTTGGATTAATTTCGATAAAATCTTTACTGACCTTTGTGTTTGTTTAATTCCAAAATTAGAAGGTAAAAACAATTTTTTGAATTGAATTTTATTAACATTAATGGAAATTTCTTTTACATAAATATTTAGGAAATGTTGTATGTATAGGAGTTTCTAAGCTATGGTGTTACTCATCTCATTGGTATGCCCCTCACTTTTAACTACTAGGGATATTTACCCGATACGTCGCATGATTTTAATAACCATTGCGTACCCATGACTGAAATCATGTTGGTACTGTACGCAATAGCCGAATGCCATTCGAGCAGGTGAGCGCTACTGCTAACACTACTCCTCGAAGTGCCTTCGTCTTTCCCGGATTATTAGCTGTCGCTGGAAGGACTTACGCTTCTACCTATCAACCCATTTTAATCACTACCTTTTGCCGCGCCTAGTTAGAGAAAATCGTGGAGAGTGATTACACCCAACCTCCGTTGCAGCCCCTTCACAACACCCATTTGTTATCTATACCTCACCTCTCGTAAAGTGCAATTAAATCTTCTGTCTCAGCTCCCTTACGGTTTCTGGTGGAGCCCAGGTGCCTTTCATTTTTTCATATTTAACCCGGAGCTTACTATGCTGCTGTTTCAGGTCTTCATATTGGTGCCTAACGGCCACTATGGATGGGGGAAGTCGGGGAATCCTTGGTAGGTTGTTCGATTATGCATTGTTATTGCTGCTCATGCTAAAAGTGAGAAAGAAAAGGAAATTAAAAATTGGAGGTTATCGAGAGGTGGGGTGTGTAGACAAGGAGGTTCGGGGAGGAATTTTTAACATTTATTGAGTAAGTTGACTCCTACTTTTATCATCTTCTCACTCCGGTAACCATATTCGACGTGGGTCCGACCCCAATATTACTACATTATTGTTCCCCCATGACCATTATTCCCGTGAATTAGGTGTTAAATAACCATACGATTATCGAGCGAGATTCTTACTGAGGGGTTGTAATAAAATTTTATTCGATAAGGCTAAAGAAAATGTTAGTAAGCTAACCGGACTATCGGTATTGAGGGAGGTTCTACCAAACATAGTAGTCAATAGACAATTTACCAACATTTACTGAGGTCTATTCAATTAATCATTTAACAAAACGGTCTAGATATAATTCGGGTCTAGTTAAGAGTTCACTGCGTTAAGGGATTTCAGTAGTAACGGGAGTCATGCAACGACTTCAAATCAAGGTGGCATCCTTCCCTTTTAGAGCTTTTCCTGAATTGGGTTTATGGGATTAATTAGGAACTATTTCGACCGGTCGCAATCCATACCCACACGATTAAATTCGCAGTTTACATTGGCTTAATGGACTCTAATGATCTTAAGAATTTTTATAACCCGATCGAACCATAACCTCCATTATCTAATGAAAAAGAAATCCGATATTCCAACCATTATATAGTACATATTTTTGGTTAATGATGTTGTAATATTAAAAGTACTTGAAATTTACTAAAATATCGTATATATTTTAATTAAAAGTTTTTACAGTAAGTTAATCGAATTATTATATAGTAAATATTTGGGTTAATACGTTATAATGCTAAAATTATTTAAAGGTAACGAAAGCTCCGTGTAATATGAGTTTTAGTTAATAACTTTATAATAAACAAATTAAATTATTGTATTTCGAGTATTAGGAATTATGAATTTGTAATGCTAAAGGTATTTAAGAATAAATACAACGTCAGGTATTTCATATTTTAATTAATAAATTTTTAGCAATTAAATCAATTTATTGCATACTAACTAATTGGATTAATAGTCTTATGAAACTAAAAATATTTAAAAGTAAATTTATAGTAAATAAATCGGGTTATTTTATATTAATTATCCGAAATTAACAATTTTATAATGTTAAAAATATTTAGAAGTAAAAATACAATGTTATTTAGTAAATATCTTTATTCACAAAAATTATTTGTAAACCCAGCGTATTTAGAGGTGAAGGCAAACATCAAACCATGAAAGATGTTGATCGGACTTGCAGGTAAATGTAAACATGATACTAATCAATAACTTAAACTACGGGTATTTTAAGGATAATTAACTAGCAATAAATAGAGAAGATTTTACTTTAAATAAGCTAAAGATACTTACAGGGGTTTTCGATGAATGGCAGACTCGAGAAAATTCCAATGAATGTAAAGTGCAGATTCTAGTGACACTAAAAAGAATTTATCGATCTGTGTATCGTGCTGGCGTATTAGAATTGGATTATTTAAGACTTCATGCATGAGTAGGTACAATTCTATTGGTTGGTATTTAAGTCTTATATTATTTGATTTAGTCAACCGTGATGCATATGGAATTCTTAGTTATCAAATCTACCGAATTTTTCTTTATGGATGGATTGCTAGAAGATCGTCGTTCTCATCTCCTAATTACTCGGATCTACACGTAATTCATGGTCCAGATACTGGGCAACTCTTATGAACGATCTCCGACCCATGTTTTACTCAATCTTGACCAATTGTTTAAATATGTTTCATTGTGGAATTTTTTTCTCTCTTGAGTCACATCAGATTAAAATGGGATATTGTTGCTGCACTTCCATACTGGGGAATATCTTCCTAATGGTGAGGAAAGTTTGCATTTATTCTTATTCATTTTGTTACTAAATAAATTATGATGGTTTCGTTTCCTTTTCTACGTTATTTTAATTTTGATGCAAATTTTTACTATCGTTGTCCAAAATCTATCCTTGCTACCCGCTTTCCATTCGTTAATTTGTCCGAATTATAAAAATTTCATTTGATCAACCTGTGATCCTTCTTAATCTCCCTCTAGCTGTATTGTCGCTCTTCCCTTGATTTTGATTCGACTCGCTCCGGCCACTTTTCAGCAGCCGCCTCGAATATACAACGGCGCCCTGCGTAGCGGTCCTGTGCATAACGCCAGACCCGACTGCCGACTACCGAGGGGTTCACGAGGCATGACCAACGAGCTCAACTAAGGGTTTTCACCCACTAGCCGGCACGAGATCCGTCCCATGAACTGTCTATTACGATACTATATATATATAATTTAAGGGGTTCGGACTATAGATATATATAAATATTATTAAAAATAATGAAATGAAACGTTACACATAGTTTAATTGAGAAAAGTTTACATTAACATAGAAAAATATGCATAAAATAACAAAAATAAATTCCTTACGTTCCAAATTTTCGATCTGAAGTCAGAAATCAATAGTTTAGTTAAGAGCATAAGATTAAAAATTTTGAAATTCATCACTGTATTTATACTATTTTCATGCGTGTGTGCGACCAATAGGCGATTTTTCGCCATTTTTAGGGCTTTTTAATTATTTTATTACTTTAAAATTATTTTTATTATTTTTTGTATATTTTTCTTTATTTTTTGGTATAAAATTTATTTTATGTTTGGATTTTATTTTTATCATTATTTTCTTGTAATATTATTTTTAGCCCTTTTTATTTGTTTTCTGGCCGCCACTTCTGCCTGTGTTTTTTCTAAACCTTATTTTGCAAGGTTTTGGCAGTTTATTTTATTTATTTGTATGTTTCTTTTTGCTTCTGTAGGCATTTTTCCGAACTTTAATTAATTATTTGTTTTATTTAATTTTTGTTATATTTTTAATTTGTTTTTAATTAATGTTTTTCATTGATTTTTGGTATCTTTGTGCGGTGCATGTTTATGTACAGTGATTCGTTCCATTATTTCCACTCTTTGTCTTTAATTTTTATTTTTACTTTTTTATTAAAATTGTGGCTCTAAGCCCAACAGAAATGACATTATCAAATTTTGCGAACGTTTTCTTTTTTTTATGAATAATTAGAGTTTACTTTTCATTCGGATCCAACAAGGAATGTTTTGTCGTGATATTGAGAAGTAAAGCACTTGTCGAGAAGCCACATAAATATTCAGAGGGGTAATATTTGATATTATTTAACTTTATCGGTTATTTTGCATAATTTTAGCTTGGATTATTGATTGTTTATTTATTGTCAAAGTGTGAAAACTAGTTTACGTTATTCCCCACTTCCAGGAGAATCGATACTTGTCTATGATGTCAAAACAAATGTGTGCTATTTAGCTTAAAAACGATGAATTTTAAAGAAGTAAGCCGAGAGCAATTTAGAAAAAGACCAGATAATTTTAATGTGAATTATTAAAACTATTGCCGTTTTTCTCGTCCAAACTGGGGTAGACCTAACTGTAATATTTAGTTTATGTCAACATTGCAACAGATAGTATGCGTTTTATAAAAAGAGATATCACCAGTAAATGCGGTCAAACAGTATATAAAACAAATTATAAAGGAGTTTACGTATCGAAAATCATTGTGCAAGAACCCAAAACTAGAATGATATTAAATCAAATGATATACAAATGATATTAAATATAGTACAAATGATATTAAATCAACCCATTATTTTAATAATTAAATTGATTATTTGTTTCATTTTCATATACATCATGGAAAATATATACAGAGAAATGATTCTAAATGATTGTAAATTAAATAAAGAAATACTGAAAAACCGAATGGCAATGGCAATTACCAATCCAAATTTAGTAGCACCAATGTTAATGTCTGAAAATGGGGTATTTGCGAGATTTTTTGGATAGACATTATACAGTTATAAATGTAGAGGTAAAAGTTAAAATTATGAAACATGAAAAAATGTACAAATGAATTGTCTGTAAGTGTTGATGGTAAAATGCGATTTATGTAACCAATAACAATAATATTACATGACGAAAACACTAAACCGAAGACTCTACAATGCAATAGATTACTTGATCAGTTGTATAGATTAGCACCGGATTTGTGGATAGCATTACCTGATTACAGGGGAGTTAAGACTCCTGATAAATTAGAATTGATTAATTTGTCTAAAATATTTAGTAAATTTCACATCATTAAATAAAATGGATCAAATAGGTCTATATACGAGTGAAGATATTCTGGAAGCTCAAAGAAATTTAATATTTCCGTCAAAGAAAGAGCGCGTGATTTCAGAAATGATTGATACGATATTACCTAATGGAGAAAGCAAGGTTAATTATGAATATCCATTGGCATCTGATCATTTTAAAAAGGCTATGTATAAAACATTGGAAAAGATGGGAAATGAAAAAAATCAATAAACAAACCTATGAAGTTAAATTGGGAAATCAAGGAATAGAAAACATGAAAATTGGAAATTCAACTCAAAATTAATAACCACAAGAACAAAAGAAAAATAAGAATTCAAATCGAAAATCAAAATTTTTTTCAACCGAGAAATTAATACAACACAAATATCTCTAATTACTCGACAATTCAAGCCTCCGAACAAAAATATTGATAATAACTTTATCTTAGAAAATAAAAAATTAAATATCTCTCATTGTTCGACAATTCGAGCCTCCGAACGAGAATACTGGCAATAACCCTATACTAGAAAACAATCAATCAAATATCACTCATTACTCAACAATTCAAGCCCCTAACGAGAATATTGATTATCACCCTATCCTAGAAAATAAACAAGTGATAATAATTGTTGTTGTGTTACCCTTGTTCTTTAATATAAACTTAAGTTATAAGCTGATAATTACTATTTTTATTTTCGTTCACGTTTGCAGTTAATTATTGACACAACAATCACCCCAGGCCGTCCCGACACACTTTTACAGGAGACTCGGCTGGGACCTTACAATCCCTTTTGGTTCAACTAACATATACCTCAAACACTAACCACAATAAACCTAATAATATACTCATAATACATACAATAAATTTAATGTAAAAGAGGAGGACAGAAGGAAAACTGCATTTTCGGATAGTGAAGGTTTGTATGAGTTCAATGTATTACCATTGGGTTTAACCGGAGCGCTAGCCACGTTTCAACGAGGTATGAATTTTGTTTTACGTGACATTCCACACGCATTAGTTTATATTGATGATATAATAATCTTATCAAATAGCTTTCAGAAACATCTTAAGGATGTTGAAACAGTATTTAAACGATTGTTAAAGGCCAATCTAGAAATAAAACCCTCAAAATGTGAATGGAGGAAATCAGAAGTAGTTTATGTGGGCCATATTATCTCACTTAAGGAATTACAACGAAACCCAGAAAATGTAGAGAAAATTAAAAATTATCCAATCCCTAAAGATGTAGATCAAGTTCGGCAATTTTTAGGATTAGCTACTACTATAGAAAATTTATTAAAAACTTTTAGCATGTGGCACAACCTTTGAGTATGCTGTTAAAAAAGCAGATTCAGTTTAAATGGAGAAAACCTTTTTTTGATTCGCTAAGAAAGTTTAATTAAAAAACCCGATATTGAGATGCCCAAACTTTAAAATACCATTTATCTTGATGACTGATGCCGGTAATTTTTCATTGATTGCAGTATTTGGTCAACAAGTAGGTGAAAAAGATCATGTCATTGCATATGCTAATAGAACGTTAAAACCTCATGAGAAAAATTATTCTACGACTGAAAAAGAAACACTGGCAGTAGTTTATAGAATAACTACGTACAGACCATATTTAGTCGGTAGGAAATTTGTTATATTTGCAGAACACAATCCATTATGAAGCATAGGGATTCAGCAAGTAAATTAATTAGATGGTCAATTGCTTTGCAAGAATATGGTTTTAAATAAAATATCGTACAGGCAAATCAAATGCTGAAGCAGATACGTTGTCGAGGATTCCCGAGGAAAATGTAACTATTAATAATGAAATAAGTAATAATGAAACAATATTTATGGCAATCAAAACTGCAAATAATATGAAAAGGCTACAATATGATCAAGAAAATGATGAGGAATTAAATCAATTACGTACAAACGCAGTCACAATAAAAAAGAAGAGTAACTGGAAACATATTGTTGAAGAAAAACATAAATATATCATCCACGACGGTCTGTTAAAATATCAAAAATGAAAAAATTATTAATTATCGTTCCAAAACATCGAAAGCCATTATTGTTGATATACCATGACGGGGCGCTAGGTGGACACTTGTCAGCTCGAAAAACATTATCTAGACTGAAGTTAAAATATTATTGGGATACGATGGAACAAGATGTTAGACAACGGTGCCATACTTGTGAAGTATGTTTAACTAGGCGGATCACATGGAGAAAAATAAGAATTCATTTAAAACCTATGCCAGTACCTGCGTCGCCAATGAAAATGACAGAATTGGACATTGTTGATCCATTACCTGAAACAATGGCAATAAATATATCATTGTGTTTTGCGATTATCTAACTAAATGGCCAGAGGCATATGCCATGCAAAATCAAAAAGCAGAGACAGTTGCAAAAATATTTGTAGAAAATATTATCTTTCGTTGCGGTAAGCCAAAAAAGCTTTTGCCAGATCAAGGAACAAATTTTCAAAGTTAATTATTTGCTTCAATAACTGAACTGTTCGGAATATTAAAACTTAGTACATAACCCTATCACCCACAAACAGATGGTCTAGTTGAAAGGTTTAATGGAACGTTAATCAATATGATATCATCGTCGGTTAACCCTTTCTAAGGTGGTGGCAATATACTGTACACCATTTTAAACTAATAAAATTATCTAAATGTAACGCTGTCGGTAATCATTTTTACTTTTGGTACAACTACTGACATATATAGAGTCACAAGAGAACAAATTTATAGTATATATTGTTTTTATTTTTTTATGATCATTTGTAACTATATAATTGTTATCAATAAACTTTGAGTTTTACATCACTTTTAGTTTCCTTTGCCTTAGAAAGGGTTAATAGAAAACAAAAGAATTGGGACCTATTTATCAAACTTTGTTTATTTGCATATCGAAATGCAGTGAATGAAAGTACAGGCGAAACAACTTTCTATCTCATGTATTTGCGACGAAACAATATGCCAATCGATTTAAAATTTCAAGCACCTACTTCGCAATATATGAATATTTCAGATTATAAAGTGATTATGAAGGAACGATTGAGGTCAGTATGGGTTCAAGCCAGACTCAAAATAAAACAACATCAAGAATCGTACAAAGAGGGCTATGACAAGCGGGCATGTGCTCATGGTATTAAGATCGGAGATTTGGTATATGTTAATAAGCTAGAACCCGTAAAAACTTATCACAAAAGTTGCAGCAGGCATTTAAAGGACCATATTTGGTATGTGATGCAACTGAAACCAATCTAAAACGACGTCCGCAAAATAATAAGAAAGCTGGAACGATGGTTGTTCACGGTAATCAATGTAAGAAGGTACCAGCTACAGAAGATAGTAGATATCATTTGAGATCAAAAAAATATGTTATTGAAAAAGCGAAAGTAAAGCAAAAGACTACAAAAAATCCCGCGCCATTGGGATATATCAGTAAAGTGTTGCTGATCACAAAAATAATGATAATTAATGTTTTGGAAGCAAATGCAATCCAACCCTTACCAAGGTATGCAATAAAAAGAATCCCATTATTAGAAAAGATTGATATTCATGCCACATGTACCCAGATAGTATGGATCTATCGTTGTGATCCAAAATAGGAAATCGAAATAAGCAACTTATTGATTTATTTTGAACCACCAGTTAAATTAAATTTTAATAAAAGTAGTTACGTCAATCGCCAATTGACAATAAATTATGAATACTCATGGACATAAAATTAATAAAACTAGTACAAAATCAAAATTAAAATAGGTAACTAATTAATTATTTTTTATATACCTGTTATCTGCTAGGGTAGTATCTCTTGGGTACTTTGCTTTGTCTGTAACGTTAATTTTAAATCAAATAAATCTTTGATTATACATATTTCAGTGATGGATCAAATACAATGGCCACGAACAGTTTATGATTGTTACTTGAAGCTGCACAGAAGTCAAATAGGACAAGGATAGGTGCAAATAACATACAACACGAAGATCCCAAACTACCTGAGCATGGATGATAGGAAGATGAAAACTAGAATTTTCAAGGTAAGAAGAAAATCTAAAATGAAATTGATGGATGACAAAGAAATCTGAAATGAAAAAGAATTCATACTACATGTAATAAAATGGAAGGTGGAATTGATAGATGACAACAACAGAACATGGTGGGAAATAAATCAAGGCTCTTCCTGGAAAATGCAGAAAGAAGCGCTGGAGAAGAAATTAAGAGAATTTAATGACGATGCCAGAGTGGTACTAGAAGCGAGAACAAGAAATGAAGAGAATGAAGTTCCTCAAAGTATTTTAACATTACCTTCAGACCCAACAATGTTGCCAATTTCGAATGAGATGCTAAAAAGAAGATTATCTTTTGTCAGAAAGCAAATGAGTGTGGAGGAAATTCGCAACATAAAAATAACCGAAGCAAGCACGAAATTAGTCGAAGAGTGTAACTCCTTTGATAATCAACGAACTTATTCAGAGAATCCAGCCAATAATCGAAGATGGACCAATTAACCGACTGTGAGACAGAAAAAGAAAAGCTTCGTCGAATATTGACGATGGATGCGTGTACCAAAGAGAAAAATTATTATTCAATATCGATGTGGCTTCAAAACTTCAAAGCTGGAAATGGATTAAATATTATTGCTATTTATATGTACAACAATAAAAAAGAATAATTAATTTTGTCTTTTGATTATGGCATCCCATGCCAAGATAAAAATATATAAGTATAAAAAAATAAATGATCAAAAAAAATAACAAGTCTCAAAAATATAAACTATTAGCTTATTAACTGAACAAAATAAAATAAAATAATAAATAAACACCAATGTATTATCATTATTAATTCATATAAACGTTAGTATGATAGTTGATAGCATTATTAGTATTATTATTGGTATTATTATTATTATTATTATTATTATTATTTAAAACAAATTTCTTTGCAAAATAAAAAAGTTCAAAAATTAATTATCAGAAGGGCAACCAAAAATGTGCTTTAAAAAGTGGTTTTAAGCGCTTAAAATATGCTCTATAAAACTGAAAATATGTTTTACCATATTGATTGGTTTTATATGGACAGGCCTCACACAAACCCACATGGTGAGACAGAACCTACCAGTCAAATTAATTTATTCCACTGCCTTGAAAACATCATACACACTCTACTGTTCATAAATGAACTGTGGGTAGAAAAACATGTGCATACATACTTCAGTAATTAATTAACCATCGCCAATCATACGATCCAATCCTGGAAAATATAGACACACATACTCCAGTAATTAATTCTCTGTGATTAATGATGGAAATTAATATTCGAGTACTGGTGAAAAGATAAGAAATTCCAGCTGAGCTGTATTAATTCAAAAAAATAGACATGTATATATGTATATAAATATGTATATGTATTTGTTTATGTATGTGTATGTATGTATGTATATATATATATAAAAATTATTTAATAATTAAATGGTGAGATATGTGGTGGTTATATAATGAAACAATTAAAATTAATAAAAATCACCAAAAATAACTAAAGTGCAAAATTAATTATTGATCGGGAAAAGCCAAATCAAAAGAAGAATCTAAATATGATAGTAAAAATTCAGTTAGGGGTCGCTAAAAAAAGGTAGAGCGCAAAAGCAAATTAATTAATTACTAATGGAAAGCCCGAGAGATAAGGGAAAACCCAGGGTTATTAATGAGCAGGTGGAAACTCAAAATGGGAACCAAGTGGAACATTAAATTGTTATTATGATCGCATTTCAGGTTTATCACAGTAGAAAAAAGCGTCAGTAGAGGACAAATGTTGACGAGACGATAGATAACAGTTTAATAATGACCTGATCAAAACTATGAAAGGAAAAATCAGAAACCAGAAAATTGCCAATTTGGTCGAAGAGAGTTAATAACGAAATATGTTAAACAAAACACAAATGAGCAGTTAAAAGGTAAAACTAGTGAAAAATTTACTAAATTATCGTGTTAGAAAGGTGGTCTTGCCTTGGGTTTCCTACCTCACGATAACTAACAATAAATTATCAAAAAAAGAAAAGTGCAAATTATTAACTAATAGTAACTGTTGTGAATTGAGAAAAAAGTTGTTCTGTGTTGGGTTTTCTTCATTTATATATAAAGAACACGAGAAGTCAGCGAGAACCGACTTTTAAACAATAATAATCCAATACTATTAAACAAGACAAGACGATTGATCAACCAATTTTTTGTGATATTCATGATGAGAACCAAAATTTAATAAGTCCGTAAGATTAACTTTCAATTTTTATTTAACATTTTAAATTCATTGGTGTTTTTTCTTAATTTTTTTGGTAGTCCTTAGAGTTTATTTCTTACTTTGGCTATACTTATTGTTTCTAATATGAATCTCATAATTAAATTGAGGATATCATTTTTTCTTCTCGTTATTTTGATGTTCCTAATTAAATTTCGGGAGTTTCTTATTTGTCATTCTAAGCTTCTAATTTAATTTGCTCCCAAATTTATTTAATTGCCTACTGGAGCTTTTGCGCTATTATATTTTTTTTGATTATTATTTGAGTTTTTTGCGTTGATAAAGATAATTAGATATGCCTCTGCAAAACTCAGAAATTTAATTTATTTCATTGGCTATTAAAATTCTAGGTAGTTTTTCATGTCGCGACTCAAAAAAATCCACTCATCAACCCCTCAAACACGTTGTGGCACGAAACAGCTCTTCAAACGTCAGTCCGAATCATCGTCTGATTTCTCAAAAAATTTTATTGGATTCTTTTTTCCCCAGAATAAAGTACGTGCTAAATGTGAACCGGGTAGATCTGAGAATATTTTTTTTTAATGAGTGGAATAGTAATAATAAATGTTTATTAAGCTAATGAGTTAAATACCCACAAAAAATGACGCTGATTCGAATAATTATTATGTGGATAACCTCTTCAGATTATGATAATAATGATAATACGGTACTACATAAATATTACCGCTACCAATTATTTTGATCATGATAGCATATACGTTAGTGAATAATTCTATAATGATATAATAATAATTTCCACTACTAAATAAATTTTTAATGGCGATTTTGGCAATGATATTAATCATTACAAAACAATTTGAACACTACTCTCTCAATACCTTACTGTTTATTTCTTTATTTACAAATCGCAGATCAGAATTGAAGTTTATATGTCCTAACTATTTAACTGTGTAATTGTATTGTAAAATAAAGTATTCTTCTCGTTATTTGGAACTTAAATAATTGACTTAAAAAAAAATTTGTTCAATCGAAAAATGTGCTAGTAGAATTCGTGTAATTATTGATTCTTGCAATTATTGAATTCATACCTTTTATCGGTAGCGCGTTGGACCCACCATGAGGCCGGGCCTTAGCAGTTCTACAGTTAGAGCTCACCTTTGGCGGTCTCATAACCAGTGATTACAGTTCCAACGTTGCCTAGCAACGGGTAACCATTGGCGGGCAAGGAAAGCATTGTATGCAAAGGGGTCAAGGCTAGAAACCACTAATCCCACTATTGTAAAGCACTCGAACTCTGATTGGTCATCTGCCCTAATGCTCAAACAAAAAGCAAGCGGTGATTACAGAATGCTAAACAAAATCACAGAACCAGACAACTATCCACTGCCTATTATAAGAGACATTATAAACAAATTGCAAGGCGCAAAGTATTTTTCAAAAATTGACCTACAAAAGGCCTATCACCAAATCCCAATCAGAAAAGACATTAAAAACACCAATATGCAAGTTCGAATATAACAGAATGTCATTCGAACTATGAAATGCAGCCGTGACATTTAAGAGATTCATGAATCAATGACTAAAAATCAATAAAAACACATCGCATATCTCGATGGCATTCTAATATCGAGTTCCGGCAAATCCACATATTTCGAAGACGTTTTCTAAACTTTAAAACGCCGCAAACCTCAAAATAAACATCCAGATATGTGAATTCATGAAGAGCAAAATAAACTTCCTATTACATACACTGGAATAACATGCTTACATACCAAAATGTAGCGAATTGTTTGCCCCTTAAACGATCTCATCAAAACTCGAAGAAACACAAAAACCAATTGAACAAACAAAAGCCATTCGAAAAACCCAAAGAAAGCTTATCACAACCTAAATAACTGGTATATCAAACCCACAATACAACCTACCAACGGACTGCTCGGGTTTCGCAATGGGCACGACCTGTATCAAGATAACAATCGGCTTCTTCACAAAAAAAGTTGAAAACATATCTAATAAGATACTCAACTTTCGACCGGAACTACTGGCAATACACGGCGCAAAATTATATATTTCCAATATTTACTAGAAGTCAGAAATTTCTAAATATATACTGACGACCACAAACCACTAACGAAGGCAATGCTAATTTCATGGAAGTGTCTCACAAAAGAATTCTGCCTTGAAATTTGTTTTTATCTTTCAAGTGACAAGTATAAATAGGTTTGCATTTGATACGAATTCACTTGGACTTTTTTTTAAATAAAAATACTTTTAAATTAAGATTTCTTATCTTATATTGACGGTTCAAGATCCGCATTTCAACAGTTTGAGGGCCGTATTTGGCCCTCGGGCCGCACTTTAGGAACCCTGCATTAGGCCAAAAAAATAAATATTAGGCTATTGATCTGTTATATAATAACTTATAAACCAGTATATCCATGAAAAAAAATCAATATTGAAATATAAATGAAATTGTAGAATTAAAGCTAAATTAAAGAGCTTGAATAATGATTTGAGAACTTTATGAAATTAAATAAAGCCATAAAAATTACTTTTAAAAAAATCTAGAAACTATAATTGGAATTATTGAAAGGCTATTTATCTGTTGATTTTTTCGAATCTTTGATACATGATTTACATATTGTAATAAGTCGATATATTTAAATAACGGCCATAAAATAAAAAACAACTGTGAAAGATACTAGCGATGTCTTGCAAGATTGTGTTTAAACATTTGAGTCTCGATTGATTACTAAATTGGCTAATAAATACAAATTGAGAGCGAACAGGGACTATTTAAATGCATCGATAAATGAAAAATAAATAAATACTGGCTAGAATTACTTCCTTTAGATATTCCATTTATTTCCATTAAGACAAGATCAAAACTTAATTTTATATTTAACAAAAAATCTCAGTACTTCCTTTTATTGAGTATTATTTACCAATATAAGTATTTATAATAAATAATTTGGTTAAATGTTATATAATTTCGTTAAAAAAATATTAACCTGTTTTGTCGATGCATCAACTACGGTGATACAAACACAAGCATTGTTACTGTTTACCTTATCAAACGAAATATCGATTCCTCCAATTAATCGCAAATCATCAGGAATCCTTTAATAACTAATTGTTTATTAATCATTTAAAATTACATTACGAACACAATATCATTGACATTTTTAATTTTGAAATCCAATTTATCTTGCCAAGACTCTGAATTCTTTAAAATTAAAGACTTTTTTAATTCAACTTGTTTTCTGTAATTTTATTAAGAAAATTTAAAACATAAATGATTTACAATTTCCATATTTCGAAAATATTATTTATTTCTGATGTACTCATTAGAATGATATCAAAGTTGCATTGATCAATTAAAGTCACAAGTTTTTACAATATATTTTATATAAAATATTAGATAAAAACAAATTGTATAAAAAATATTTAAATATACTCATATAAATCGATAATATTAAAACAATCTAATTTATGAATAAATTAAAATGAGTTTTGTTTAACAATTAAATAACATAATTTTTAATTTTTAAAAAAATTTTAAAATAATTTTTTCCTGGCATTTAATTATAACTTCATATTTTAAAGTAATAAAAGAATTGTTTTATATAAATTAAAGGTAATTTATGTGTTCGTCGGTCACGCGAATTGTTAATGGGTTACAACTCCGTTTTTAACTACAGTCGCTTAACAAATCCAACAAAACATTCCATTTATTCACTTGATATATTTTGCTAAGCAACGCTAGTAATTTATCAATTTGGTAGATACCAGCTAATAATTTGCTCATAAAAACATGATATTGGAGGGTTATAGGGTATTATGATTTGTTTTAATTTTTTCTGTTGTTTCCCAGGTAACGCCATATAAATGTTTCTCTTCTGCCACTCGGCACCCGTTGCTAAGCAACGTTGGAACTGTGTTCGAGTGGGTAGATCGTCCGCAAAAAGTGAGCGTTATTGCTAATACTATAATTGACCGAACGATCTCTGGGTCCAACGAGCTGTCGATAGAAGACCTGTGCTCGCTTTTGATTCTTAGGTCCCATTATTCTCCTATATCTTTCAAATGTTAACCTATACTCTCATATCATCTATCTTTATGTCCATTTGCTTAGTCCTTCTTATTATTGTCCATGCTGATGATTATTCTTTGTCCTGTACACCCTTTGTTATGTTAAATACACCCACATTATATCTTTCACCCTTATCCCTATTATAACTACAATGTTTCCCATTATTATTACCAGCATTATTATTGTTGCCATATTATGTATAACCTTTATTAATTGTTGCTACTGTTACCTTTATTATTATTTTTATTACTATAACTACCATTATATTTATTGTTATTACCACTATGATTATTACTATTATTATTATTATTATTATCATAATTATTATCATCATTACTACAAATACCATGATTATTATTATTATTACCATTATTATTATTATTATTATTATTATTATTATTATTATTATTATTATTATTATTATTATTATTATTATTATTAAAATTATTATTATTATTAATACAATTATTATAATTATTATCAATATTATTAACAAAATTTTGTGTAGGGATTCGTCCTTATTCCTCAGGTTTAAGAAATATTTTTCTTATATAACAATTTAGCCGTAATCCATTTGTATTTCCCTGGTTTTCGGTAAAGTATTTTTGTTGAGTCGAAAAATTTGAGCAGCGTTCCGCCCTTATTTTACACGTTCCATTTTTACGTTACTATTTTTGTTAAGTATTTGAATTAATTCGGAAAATCTGAGCAGCGTCCCGCCCATATTTTCCGCCTCAACTCAAATTAATTTATTTAATTCTTATTTAAAAACATTATTTTTCATGATTTTGGTCGTTCGGATTAATCTTTTTCCGTTGGCTATTCCTTTTAACTGTTGCAACGATTTCGCAATTTTCCCCGCTACCCATTCCCTCTTTTAGACCTTAAGATCTATGTATGTTCATTTCATAGTTAATGAGTGCCCACTGAACTACTCGGTGTTAGAGATTTTGAGATGATTGTTGTTAAAAATTTATGTCAATTTTACAGGAAACAGATGATGAAGGAGCAGCCAAAGGGCTACTCATTTACCCTCCAATTTCCCTATCTACAGATAATATTGACGTTTCAACTCCTGCGTTCCGCACGCCGGAGCCTTCACGGGCACGAATCATTGGCGATATTCCACGCACTTACATGGTTCGAATAATATGTTTGATTTTATTAACTTGTGATGTGTCTTTGGCTGTGGGCCGGAAAAGGAATAACAAATAATATTTTACCATAGCATTTGGAATAAAAGTTTCGATGCACTAAGGCTATAGATAGAAAATATTTATTCAGCATATTACATCGGCCACATACATTTGAAATTCATTGTATCCATTCCATAAAATTTACTTCGAAAATCCCATAAATTTAATTCGATAAATCATCCATAAATTCGATTTGAAAAATCATCCATAAATTCAATTGGAAAAACAAAATTATCCATAAATTTGATCTGAAAAATCATCCATAAATTCAATTGGAAAAACAAAATTATCCATAAATTCAATTTGAGAAACAAAAATCATCCATAAATTCGATCTGAAAAGTCATCCATAAATTCAATTGAAAAATTACCCATCAATTCCCTTCGAAAAAATCAATTAATAATATTGCACCAGTTGAGAGTGATCGTGTTCAGGCAAAACACTTACCCGTGTTAATTGCCTGAATGCACGGCTCTCAACCAGTTATACAACCAGTTATACAGTTCTGTAATGAAATTTTTTCTCCGAAAAATAAGACTGAAAATTTGTGAAAACTCATCGGTATTTATACCTATAATTTGGCACTAACCTTGCGTGTTAGTTTTACTGCGATTAAACAAAATTTGACTTTGAAATTATTTATGTTATCTACATTAAATTTTTATTTATTTCTTAATTTAAATTGGTAATTTATTTTTAACATTTTTAATTAAATTTATTCATCCAAAAATATTTTATTTTTATTCATTTAATTCATTAATTTTTAATTTTATATAAATGGTCATTTTACGGTCGAATTTTCTTGTTATTATGTTATTTTTTATGTAAATTTCGTGCGGTTCTTGGTGCATTTTGTATTTATTTTATTTTACTTTTTATGTTTTTGATTTTATATTTATTTATATTCTCTCATATTTTAAAATGTTTAATTGGTGTTGTATATTATATTTTAAGTTATCTTGGTGCTGGGTTTTCGTGCTGTATTACTGATGCATTTAAACAATTCTCAAGGCTATTTGTGTGCTGGCCCAACATTACTAATGCTGTAATTGATCGGACAATCTCACTGGGTTCAACGAGCTGTCGTTAGAAGACCTGCGCTCGCTTTAGATCATTCGGTCCCATTTATGTCGTAAGTTTTATCGTCGGAGTTTATCATAATATCAAATGGATTCCTAACTGTTATATTGTAATGAGGTATTTTGTGTGTTGGTTACAGTATTATAGTCACTTGTCCAAACTTTAAAGATACCGTTTCGAATAACCGGGATATATAAATACAAAATAGCATAGATAGTCTACAACTCGACAATATTTTATACGCGAACTAAATACATTTTCTAAGTTAATCAAGTCTTATTTAACAATCGAGCGGCTCGGCGTTTAGCCCGCTCCTTTCGTCCAGGTCGGTAACTGTTGGTTGTTGTTGTGGTTGGAGTCGCAGTCGTCGTGGGGGATGTTATCGCCTCCCGGTAAGCCAATTGAGCGGGAGCAAATACGAGGGGGTAGGTTACAGCTGTCCCTTCTTTACAGGCAGGCAGTGCAACCTCCAGCCCTTTTATTTGGGTCTTTAAGCTCTGGATCATTTGTCTTTCTTCTGCCCATCCCTTTTGGGCCACGGTAAGTTTTTGATATAAGGATCTGACCTTCCTGGGATCCACCCATGTGGCCTTGACTTGTTGGAACTCCCGGGTTAGTTGGATAACCTGATCGAGGAGATTTTTTGGCTTGTCTTGCGTGGGTCAGTTCCGTTTGCAATATTTGTGAAGGCTCCATTACTATAATAAGGGACATTAAAGCTTTTACTAATCGGTTTAAAATTCTCGGACATACAGTTAATTTAAACACATGTTGCAAAACTATGCTAAGAATAAACAATAATTAACACATGTTTCAGAGGTCAGGTATATATTTTTTAAAAAAAATTTGTTTAGAGTAAAACTAGATAGTCGAATTTCAGGAATCAGTGAGGTCCAGAGTCTTGAGCAAACTTCTTTATCCCTTCCTCAGGGGAGCAGTCCGGAATTACGAACACGGGCCGTTTTGTGTTACGGCCGGTCTCGGGCGGATTGGATAGGCATCTGCGAGGTCATCTTCCACCTTGTCCAAGTAGTTACTGGCCCAATCTACCAAGGAGTTGACGCGGCGCTGGTGGTCCTGGAGGTGGGCCAGAAGCGCCCGGGCCCGAACATGGATATCTTGGGCCGGACTTGGGTCGCTTGATTGTCCTTTCTTCTTGAATTGCTTCATTATATTCTCCACTAATAGCATATCATTCCACCGGTTTTCTCGTGGCTTGGGCATATCGGGGTATTTTTCCTGGCCGAAGCCTCGTCACGCTTGCCTCCACTGGTCTGCTACGTGCGTAGTGGTGTAGATGAAGGGTCCTGATCGTTCTAAACCATAATATGACTATGTAAATTACTTATTTCGGAATTCATAATTAAAGGAAATAGGTGTCATTACTATCTGGGTGGTATACCCCTTAACGGTTTCATTATGTAGTGCATAAAAGATAAAACAAATGAAATATGTGTGTCATCAAAATCTAGGCCGTACGTAGAGAATAAGAAAAAATGAAATGTACAAAATGATTACTAAGAAACAAATACTCTTGCCATGGGGTACGGCATTTTATTACTCAACACCCTTAAATAGGTACAACTACATGGGTCGAAGAAGGAAACATTATTTCAAGGAACAGAAAATTTAACTGTTATAATTAATGTTAATTTAAGAACTTTATCGAATTTTTCCGATGTACCTCCTTTTACCACAGATATCCCCGGTTAGTATCCATTAAAAAAATTGATCATGTGGGAGAATAAAATTGCACTTAACATGTGTTTGGCGTCTGGCAGGTTCCTCTCTGCAAGGTTACTAATTTTGGCAAGAATTACCCACAAGAAATCTGTGTATTCATTGGGTATGAGTATTACTTTGAACTTCGAAGGTTATCAGCAACAAGTTGTATGATCATTCGATTATTAAGGTAAACTGCAGGAATATCTATAAAAATTCATATAACTATTGAATACCATCATTAAAGTAAACTTCGATAATATTCCGAAATGTATGTGATTATTAGCTACAATTATAAAATGAATTTCAAGGGAAAATTATCTACACGAAAATTCCTATAATCATTAGAAATACAATTAAGAAAATTGATTTTCGAAAATATCCACAAGGATTCAGCTATTATTACCATATCGCCATAAAAATGAATTCTAAGAAAATCTACGAAGAGAGTCTTATGATTATTGCGATACATTCCTTAAGATGAATTTAATAATTTGTCTACAAAAGATTTATGTAATTATTACCATACGTTTATTAAAATGAATTTAAAATTATCTACAAAAGAGTTATATAATTAATACGATACATTTATTAAGAGGAATTTAAAAATTTGTCTACAAAAGATTCATGTAATTATTATAATACATTTATTAAAATAAATTCTAAGAAATATCTACAAAAAAAATGCTTATAATTATTACAGTACATTCCTTAAGATGAAGTTAACAATTTGTCTACAAAAGATTTATGTAATTATTACCATACGTTTATTAGAATGAATTTAAATTTATCCACAAAAGATTTATATGATTAATAATGAATTCCAAGAAATCTCTTCGTCAGATTTATATAATTTTGGAATAAAAAAAAATTATCTACAAAAAGTTGGGTGATCATTGAAATTTGGAAAAATTAGAACTTACTCCAAGGTTGTGAACCTAGGTTCGAGGTTATCTCGCTACTTGCTTCCCCAGTCGCTGTGTCTCCGAATTCTCGTTGTTGCGTCATAAAAGTTATATTTTTAAATGATTAGGCTAGTGCGCACGTCTATTTATGGAATTTACCGGCGAGTGTATGCACATTGCACACCGCTCGGTGATGTGCCGGAATGTAGATGTTCGTCAGTGACGTGGTGAGGGAAATTCGCGGAAATCAATATGTTTAAATGTCAATATTAGGTTAGTTTTCTCAGTCGATTGATTTATGTATTTTTATATATTAATTACCAGATGGACTATTGGAGGGAAAATTTTTGCAACTTCAATCGGCAGCCCTTAACAATTCTGGATGTATTTACAATTTTAGATTTTTGAATTTTAGTCACAACAATTTACTGCTGTTCGAATGGACGATTTTATTAGAAAGTTTTGGGATTGGATTCCTTCGCCTACCTGGTAATCTATGTCATATCTATTCCCTGTAGGTTTAACTATTTCTAGGTGATTGTGCAGAGGTTGGAGATTTTTGGAAGGAATGGATTGTATTTACACAAGGACGTTATCCGGTTCAAATGGGCACATACCGTAGATGGATCGGATTTTTTCCCGCGGAACTCCTCATCGCCTATCTGAAAACTTCGATCACCAATTGCCCGGTGAAACCTATTGTGGTCAAGGACATTTTCTTTGATTACCTACTTACTCAGTGATAGGTGATTTGTCTATCGATTGGGAGAGTTTTACCAGGTTTTATTTTGGGGTATTGCTAATTGGTATTGATCAATTTTTCCTTTTTTAGGCGAAATTTCTCTTTGGGTCGTGTATAATCCGTTGTTGGGGAAGGATGCTATCGTTTTGGAATATACTTTGTAGAAAAACATTGTTACTTATTTATTTTACTACATATTATTGGGAAAAAATCTTAAGAAGTTTTAGAAGTTTATTTTTGTGGCATGCCGATCGAATTGTTGGATGGGATTTTGATTATTGTTTATTTACCGAATGTTATTGGAAATAGCTGTTTCCAGGTTTGGGTCTGTTGGAGGGATATCGTTGTTTATTGTGGATTAAATTTTATAAAAGAAAGTTCTTGTTATTTATCCACTACCATTTTTGAAAACCGGTTCATCTGAGTTTATGTTTTCTGTTTATCTTATTTTTTATAATGTAGACAACTTTAATGGGTTCATTTGTGGGGAATTCTCCCAACTATTTATTTATTTAATTTTTTGGATTCCTCCGGGTTTGAATTTTACTTCAAAAATTCTCGATTTTTTCTTTATGAAATTGACCTTCGGCTATGGGTGGAAAATATTTGGGATTTACTATCTATTATTGGAAATTATTTTATTAATCTAATGGGCTTGGCTAGGGTTCTTATATGGGTTGTATATGTTACTTCACAAACCGTATGACCTTTTGGATCTTGATTGACGGCGATTCTCCTATGTGGTTAGTAATTTTATTCGGCTTGATTAGAGTATCTCGGGTTCTAACGTCGTTTACTTCTTATTTCCGTAAAATCCCATGGGCTGATCATTTTAATTTTGGTCTTCCTTTTTTTGTATCACGAGTACGTGAATCGTTTGCCACTTCCTATAGGTTTAGTAAAGCTAAATTTTATCGGTATGGAGTCCTAAATTTTATTAAACGAGCATTCGAAGGTTCCTCAACGATTTTATATTTTTCCTATGCGTCATTTAAATCTCATTAACATCTGGTCTTTATTAAGAAATCCTCGTATTCAAATGGAGTATTTAATTAATAAGTTTATTGATTTTACTTCATTTTATTTCGTAATCATAGAAATGATTTTATTTCAAGTTCCTCGTCACCTTCCCTTAAGTGATCCTTGGCGCCGTTATGTTTATATTATAGTGATTTTGAGCCGTGTGTAAATAAAGTTTAGGTCGAATTTAAAGAATAGAGAGACGAGGACGTAGCCAAAAGACCACCTCCTTATTTCTCCTTTCTTCTATATGGGATAATATTGACGTTCCGATCCCTGCGTTCCGCACGCCGGGTCTTCACGGGCACAGATCATTGGCGATATTCCACGCACTTACACGAATCTGAATAATGTGTCTGATTTTAATGACTTGTGATGTGTCTTTGGCTGTGGGCCGGAAAAATTTCGACAAAAATTTAAATAAAACAGAATATATATATATTATGAATAATTTATTAAAATCAAAATGAAATTACCAACACGGTCCAATCCATACAAAAAATTCATAAATAATTTACTCTCCCCACGCTGGCATCCAAGCAGAGCTCTATCGAGGTTGCGAGGATGTGACGTGGAGAGAGTTTCAATTAAAACTCTCACTTACGTAATAAAATAGATTTTTAAAACTGCTTAATGATTTTCAAAAACGATTAAATTTTATGTAAAAATGCATCGGTATATATACCTATTTTTTGGTCCTAACCTTGCATGTTCTTTTTGATTTAGTAAAACAAAATTCGACCTTGGAATTTTCTAGTGTATTCTAATCTTAATTTTTATTATTTTGCAATTTTATTTGATAATTTTTCTTTTAAAATTTTTATTGAATTATTTCTAATTCGAATTTTTTGAATTTTATTTCATTTTCATTAAATTTCACATTTTTGTAAAATTATCAAATTTCGGTCGAATTTGTTAGGTTTTCGTGTTATGTTTATATTTATATCGTGCGGATCTTGTTGCCTTTTGTTATTATTTTAATTTATTTTTATGTTTATGATTTTTTATTTCATTGTTTTTCCTCTCATATTTTGGTGGGGTTTAATTGGTGTTTTAATAGATTTGAATTTAAATCTGCATGTTATATTTGCGTGTGTGTTACCGATTCATTTAAACATTTACAAGGCCGTTTGTGTTCTGGCCCAACAATATTGTGGGGTTTATGGTGTTGGTAACCTTGACCCCAGATGTAAAATATTTCTCTTATCCCCAATGGTTACCCGTTACTAAGTAACGTTGGGAATGCAACCATTGGTTTTTGAGGTCACAAAAGGTGAGCGCCACATAGGAACTACTCTGGCCCGCCCTCAAACTAGGTTCAACGCACTACCGTTAGAAGGCACGTGTGCGATTTACTTTTACTGGTCCCTCACTTATATGGTAACTCTTTCATTCTGATCTTCTGGTAGCTTTATCTTATTACTACTGATGTATAATTTAAAGGAATTAATTCAAACAAACATTTATTGATAACCAGTACAAACAGTTCCAACTTATTATTTCGATGTATTCGCAGCACGGCGTTTGGCTTGCTCGGACCTTCCCGGCCTATGTTTGGGTCTGTTAGTGGCAGGCATTGTTGCAGACGTCGCTTCCCGGTAGGCCAATTGCGCTGGAGCAAATACCAGAGAGTAGGTTACCGCGTTGCTCTCCTGGAACGCCGATAACGCTACCTCAAGGCCGCGTATTTGTATCTTTTGTGACTGGGTGAGCTGCTTCTCCTCAGCCCACTCTCGCTGTGCTGCTGTCATTTTTTGATAGATCATCTTGGCCTTTCCTGGCTCAATCCAGGTGGCCTTGAGTTGCTGAATTTCCTGATTGAGTTGCGTTATTTGCTGTCGTATATTTTTATTGACCGTGCGGGCTTTGTGTAGCTTTTGTTGAAAAATCTGAACCGAGTTCATGTCTAAATGTTAATTATGCTGTTACTTCCATTATTTATCATAACTAATTTTTAAATTGTCGCACACTATCCGCACCCTAGTCAACGTTTATTTTACTAATTCGTTTCGCTAACGATATCTTAATTTTGTAAAGAAATATTGGCGCAAAAAGTCTAAAACATTATTTAGGAACGTTTATTAAACATTTATTAATGATAACACAGCGTCATTAAAGTCAGCGTCGGTTGAATCTAGTTCCACTACTATCACATCTTCGGCTTGGACGACTGCGTGCATATGAATGGTCGTAGCGATGGTCCGGCTCTTCCTCTACGTTTCTTAGCTCGCGGGGAGGACTCTCCGTGGGACCACCACGTTCATTGCTCCGGTCTGGCCACGGAGCCTTGGGTCGGCCAACTCGAACGAGACATTGTAGTTGGGCGCATACCCATCCGTGCTGGGTATTTTGCCCTCTGCAATGTCCGCGTTCACTTGTGCCAGGTATCGTCTAGCCTTGGCAATTTGTCGATTCGTTTCTTTCTGGTGCTCCTCTAGTTGAGCTAATATGAATTCTACCTGACCCCTGATCTCCCGGGCCGGGTTCCGGCCAGGTTCGCTCTTTATTGCCACATATGGGAGTTCTACATCTTCTGAACTCCCTTGATTTCCGGATCTCGTTTCTCGGACGGTGGATATCGAAAATCCCGCGTCCCACATCGCCTGCCTGCACCGAGCTGCTGAGTATGCAGGGAATCTGGCGATGACTCGGGACGCATCAATCCAGGAGTCCTCTAAATTCTAATGCATCGTTTATCTCTTTTATCGGTTCTAGTCTTGGTTATCAAGATGGCGGCTAGAGAAAATTTTTTAATATCAGGCTTGTGCGAGAAGACTAAAAGGTTGGGTGGTATACTTATCGCGTTCGTTTTGTCGGGTGAACGTGAGTGGTGGTAAGGTCTCTACGCGTCCTCCGATTTCGATTCACTGTCGGGTGCTCGAGCCCATCTTTCTGGAGTTAGGACAAATCTGCGAATAGTATTGATTAGAGTGTCTTTTGGTCGAACCTCCAGAATCCCTTACCTGATTATTAACTTTACTAAATTAGTCTCGTTATTTCGATGCATATTCGTTACGCGGGGTGAGAAAACGTTAATGCTAGGAACCCTGGGTTATGTGGGTTGAAATAATAATGTTATTATTAGAGTTGTCTACTAGAGGATTTCTAGGATCCTAAACGTTATTAGTACTTCTGTTACGTATAGGAGTCTCGCTGCCATTATCATTGTTCTATGTAAAATTCTAAATACTATATAAATAAATAAAAAACAAATATTTCCAATTTCTATTTGGGTTAATTTTATATTCACAATCTATTATCGTTTTACTGGATCAGAAACATCGCTATGGCTACAATAGATTTTAATATATCGACTTTACAGTTGTTATTGCCTAAAAATAGAATTTTTAACTTTCAAAGGTTATTAATATTATTACTGGCAAAATTTTTAAGTATTATTATTATTCTCATAGGTAAAATTCCAAATACTATCCTCACTGTCTCCAACAAATTTCTACTATAGGTAGTTTTATTTCTTAAGGATTGCTTAAATTTTATCATTATAACCTCATCTGAGGGTTTCGTTATCATCATTATTATTTTATATAGGAATTCTAAATATTGCTACAATAACCATTACCTGATATGCCAATCGCAAGGTTCCTAAATATCATTATAATTATCCCCACATATACTATTTATAAGATTTCTAGATGTTAATATTCTATTATTACCCGATAGAAAATCCTAAGGTCTCTAAATATTATTATTTTTGTCATATAAGTGGTCATACCTACGATTCTAAAATTATTATTATTATTGCATAAGAGACAGTGCGATTATCATCGTCATAATAAGAGGCAATTTATGGAATCAAAAATTATTGTTATTATTTCACAGGGAATAGTCTGAAATCGGCCAATTATTAACATTACTTTTACCTCACAAGGGATCATTTACACGATTCAAAAATATTATTATCAATATCATTTACAATATGATGTCCAAAATTATCATTATTATTACACATAGGCTATCTTACGACATCTTAATATTACCATCATTGTCATAGAAGAGATCATTTATGTAATTCCAAATTTTATTTATTAATGACATTGTACTTTCCCGATCCGTTAATTGGAATAAATTTTTCTCGATTCTATTGCAGTCGCACTCGATAACCACCATCTCCTGGTAACTAATTGAGTTACTTTAGCCTATTCGATGTTCACGGTTATGAAAAAATTGATAGCAAAAGAGAACTAGCGTTTGTGGCTTAATTTATTGGAGTAATTTATGGTACATTGGATTCGTATTTTTGCTGCTTAAGTGATTTCTGATACTTGGCATGACTTTCAATTATTACTGATAGGTACAGTGCGGTGAGGATGACACATGATACACTTCTTCATAAGGAAACAATAAAAGTTTTTGAATCTCATCGATTGTATTTTTCCGACCTAATCCGCGTCGTTCGTGGTTAAGGTATGGATCGTCAAATCAAGTGGTGTAGCTAATACTCGGGCCAAAATTAATGATGAAATTAACTCGTTAAAATTACCTTCTGAGTGCTTGACTCCTTTTCTCTTCGGGTCCTCAGTGCGTGCTTTAATATCTTGCGAATGTCTATTCATCGATACGAAAAATGGGTGCCTTCAAAACATGCGCCAGTATATATACCACCGTGAAGGCATGCTTCGGAAAATTTGCCTGCCTAATGCCTGCTGGTGTGTCTCCTGTTAGTGTGCTTCTGATGAAAAGAGCTCAAGTAATTATTCTGACTTTTCCAAAATTGATTTTCTTAAATGTCAATTCCTATTTTTTTTCTTTTATATGGTTGCCGGTGTTAGATTGGCATTTTCTGACTTTATTGTACAGTAGAAATTCGCGTTGGATTGTCATTTTATGTATATGTGGAGATTTAATTTTATTTGGCAAAGTTTGGTACGACAATTGTTGTATACGCTGAAGTGTCTCGTCAGGTAATTTATGTTTTATTTATCTACGTTACCTTTTATAGGATTTTTAGGGATTATGCTCGGTAGGTTCGCCAGTATTCGGAACGTCCAGCTCATCTGTCGGACATTGATCAACTTATTATGATTATAACTCTGATCTTCTATCTACTAATTTATTATAAATAAAACTTTTAGTTTTTATAGATCATTGTTGGAGTCAGAATTTTTATGGATCAGTTTAAATATATATGTGGTTGCTTTTATTTCTGGTATTTGCGAACGGAATTTTCTACTATAGATCCCTGCCATAAGTTGTCTTAATCGATATTTGATGGCTTTCTAGTTTATCAGGGTAAGCGATTTATTTTATTTAAAATTTTATTATGGAATCACTAGAATTATATGTCTTATGTCGATGAAGTGGTCGCTCCGGAATCTTGGATATTTCTAATTTGTTCGTCATTGATTTTTGGAAAATTATATAATTTTTGTTTTATTCCTTTTGAGTTGATTATAACTAAAGTTTTTGGACGGGGAAGTTTTATATTTTTTATTATAAAATGATTAGCGATATAATTTGCACGGTAGTGATGCAGCTTATTTATTTAACGACCTGAATTTGCTAAAACATTTGAGATGATTATTCGGGTTCACGGGTTAAATCAAGGGCTAAGATCTTTAGGTCTCTATATTAGTTTACGTAATCGGATTATTTTTAATTTTTGGTAAACTACATTCAAAATATTTTATATTAATTTTTAATAACAATTACAACGAATAAAGAAAACTCGGTTATAGTTCCTTGTCATACTAGAATTCTTGAAAATTTTTTAGAAGCCATAACAAAGATTTTAATTTCTTTTATTTGCCAGTGCCCTACCCCTTTAGTTGATCCTAGGCGCAGTTATGTTCATATTACAAATTAAGAGTGCTCACTGGACTACTCGGTGTTTTGATTTTAAGCCGATTGTTTTTTAGCAATTTTGGGTCGAGTTTATGTGAATTGAGTGATGATGAAATAGCCAAAAGACTATTCCCTCTTCAACCCATTTCCCCTATCCGGTATGATGATTTTACGTTCCAGCTACTGCGTTCTCACGCCGTAGCCTTCACGGGCACGAACTATTGGCGATTATACACGCACTTACACAGTTCAATAGGATATATTAAGTTAATATCTTACATGATGTGTCGGCTTTGGGCCGGAAAGATTTCGACAAAAGAAAATTCATTTTTTCTGTTTAAACACATTTATTGCCACATAGTACATCATAATTGTCATGATTTCATTAATAGCACATCATAACTCTCACCCCACGCCGACGTCCAAGCAGAGCTCATTCGAGGTTGCAGGGATGCGACGTGGAGAGAGTTTTCGAGCATTCTCTCACTCACATTTTTAAATTTCTGATTTACACTGATTAAGACTAGAAAAACGATTTTTCAGATTGAAAACTAGTTTTTGGTTAAAAACCGATTAAAATTATGTGAAAATGAATCGGTATATATACCTATTGTATGACCCTAACCTTGCGTGTTAAATTTGATTTAGTAAAACAAAATTTGACCTTGTGATTTTCTAGTATATTCTATTCTTAATTTTATTATTTTGTAATTTAATTTGACAATTTTTTTTTTGAATTTTTCAATTGAATTGTTTCCAATTCAAATTATTTGATTTTATTCCATTTTCATGGATTTTCGCATTTTTTGGTAAATTGTCAAATTTCGGTCAAATTGTTATGTTTTCGTGTTATTTTTATGTTTATTTCGTGCAGATCTTGTTGCACTTTGTTATTATTTTAATTTATTTTTGTGTTTCTTGATTTTATATTTAATTGTTTTCTTTCTCGTATTTTTGCATGGTTAGTTGGTGTTTTATGGGTCTGATTTTAAAATTGCATGTTGTATTTGCGTGTGTATTACCGATTCATTTAAACGAATCTCAAGGCCGTTTGTGTTTTGGCCCAACAATATTCTAAGGTTCTGGCATACTTTTGGGTATAAAGACTACCGATAGAACGGGAACTCTTCGCAACCCATAAGTTAGCTAAACTAAGTGATCAGCTTATTCGGGAAGTCTGCTAGTTATTAATTCTATGATTTTATATACGGAATTTATTTTTATTTATCTATCAAATTCAGCTAAAACAAGTTTGGATTTTTTACACTTTTAATTCATATAACTTTTGAAAAGGTAAGAGTGCTATTCGAATGGCATCTTCCAAAGCATTTCAACTTGATGACAATGACGACCTGATTCATTTTACAATGGTTTTAACAATTTGATCGGAATCAGAATTCTATGTAGCATACAACTATATTAAACGCTTCATTAATCAGTGACAACACAAGCTTCAAAATCGGCCAATCGGTCAAAACTCCTCCAGAATGATTAGGATATTAATATTTTTTAGCTAAGTTTTTTTAAAGTCATAAAACATCACAATATTTAGTGTATAAGATCGTTTTTAATTCGTGTAAGGTATGCAAAAACTCCGGTTGGATTGTGTTCTGATCTCGTTTATAAATTTACATATAATGGGTGTAATGACACATACATCGGAAAAATTTCCCGGCATCTCTGTACTCGAGTTCTAGAGGATTGCCAATCAAAGGGTTTTACCAATATTAGTGAGCACAATAGAAACTGTAAAAGTAAAATATGAATGTCTGATTTTAAAATTTTGTTGAAAAGTTTTAATAATTATTAGGAAAGTGTGATATGTTAAGAATTGCTGATAATGTCATTTGATCCAAAGATTAATGTCCAAAGTGCTATGACTACGAATGTTTTTAATGATTTTAAATAGTTTGAGTAAGTTAAATCGTGATAAATTGATTTTTGAGTATTGTTTTAAAAAATTTCTAAATTTTAATATTATTAAAATAATTTAATTTAATTTAAAAAATATTACATTATTATTTTAAAATTATAATTATAATAAAAATTTAATATTATAAGGACTTTTTTTGTTTTTCACTTGTGATTTCTTTATAAGTGGGAAATCACTTGAAAAAGCTGTGCCGAAAATTAGTGAATACCTTAAATAAATCTGATTCATAGTCAAATTTGTAGAAATTATTATGAAAAATTTTAATATTTATATAAAACATTTTTATAAAAAAATAGTTAAAAGTATTAAATATTTTTTAAAAGTATTTATTTATTAGAATATTAAATCAATATAAAAAATAATTTATTTAAATTATAAGTTAATTCATAATATTTTAAGTTGGTTTTTTGACCCTAAAGATGACAGTTAAACTGTCGAAATATATCTTACGAAGAGTGTTTTATTGGTGTTTTATTTTATTTTTATAATAATAATAATTAAAATAATAATAATAATCATTCGAGCAATAATGGTATTTATGATAAGAATAATAATGATAATAATATTAACAATAATAAACAATAAATTACCAAAGTTTTACTCGCTTCTAGTTATAAGCTTTCAAAATTCTAGGTTGAATAGTCTTATAGTTTCAATCAGTAAATATTATTCTCTTTTTAATTTTGCGATTTTAGGATTGCGATTTTGATTCGTAGTTTCTTTTGATGATTGAATTTTCGAAATTAGTTATGACCTTTGCTAATCTTGACATAAATGATTATTCTTATGAAACGATTGTTCTTGATTTAATTCATCCGTTCAATAACTTCCTATTATGATTTCTCTTTCCGAAGTTTGAGTTTCATATTTACTTTTTAACAACATCTTTTTTTGCAAAAATACGAAAATGGATTTGTCAAATGACGATTAAAATAATCCAAATTAACATTGGTATTTATACCTATTTTTATTAGAATTTTATACCTAAATTTTGTTAATTTTGTAATTTCTGGATGGCATTTTTATTCAGTATTTTTCTCCGACCTCTAATTTTTTTCAAAATTTTTACAACTTTTCATTTTTCTTTATATGATGAAATCTCTCATTATATGTTTCATCATAACATTCTAATATACCGTAATTATCCGAATATAAGACGCTTTTTTTTCATCACTTTTGGGGATGATAATCGTGGTGCGTCTTATACATGGGTAAAACAGGAAATATTTTTTCCTACTCAGAAAATTTTCTGAAAAACCGGTATGGGCAAGGGAAATAAAGTATAAATTAATACAAAATGTTTATTTTTAGTTACAGAATGTTTTTTTCATTACAGAGACCATTATTTTCATCTTCACTTTCCATCAAATTCTCAATCTCAATGGACTCGTCCACTTCTCCAAACATTAATTCATTTTCCATATCATCAATATCATCTTCCTCATTCCCTACATCAGATATATCGTCCTGCCAAATAATATCGTCTTAATAGGTACAGACTTGACTCCTTTGAAATCCAATGTCTGAAATGAAGGTATATCAAAACTTAGTGGGGTCTGATCCCCATTCCCTATGCAACTAATTGGATATTCATGCCTTTTCCTTAAATTTATTATATATTTCTGATAGTCGAGCAGCTTATTTTCTACATCATCCGGCAGTCGCTGTGCAATTGAAGTCCTTCTTCTTATAGAAATATCATTCCTTTTCATGAAAAGCTGGCACCAGCGCGCTGAGGCTTTAAATATTGAACCAGGATACATCTCCTTGACTAACTCTAAAGCCTTCAACCTAACTTCTACAGTGGATATTAAGGAACCTGAAAATCGCCTTTCATGAACATATTCAACTAATTTTTTCTCCACATCAGGAAAAAATAATTTCCTACCTCTGCCAGAGGCCTTTGTAGAGGATCTGCACTCTTTTAAAGTATTTTTATTTTTTCTCCAACGCCTTACATTAGCTTCACTGAGTCCATATTCTCTAGATGCTCCTCTATTTCCGATACGTTCGGCTGCTTCAATTACCTTCAATTTGAAACCTGTCGTATAACTGCAGCGTTTTGAAGACATTATAGGGAAATAAAAATTTAAATTTGAATTTAGGTAACTGAAATTTTAATTTTAAACAAAAAATAAATTTAATAATAAATTTAATGTAAGGTAATAATTATACATGCGTCTTATATTTGGGTTACTTATATTTTCTTGAATTCAGTCAATTTTTAATGATGCGTCTTATATTGGGTGCGTCTTATATTCGGATAATTACGGTATTAATTTTTCTTACTTTTCTCCTATTTTTCATTTTTCCTTAATTATTTTTTGTAAAATTTTATTCTTTGTTTTTATTTTTTTAAATATAATAAGATTTCTGACGAGATTTCTGCATCAACCTCATCGAATTTAATTTTTTCCTTTTTTAATTTATTTTCCTCCTCTATTTTATTATTATCTTTATTTTATAAACTTATATAAATTATTTTCTTAATTATTTTATTTTTCTATGCCACCCAGCGCTTTTTCGAATCTGTTTAAATATTTTGTGTTTTTGTTTAAATTCTTGCTGAACTTCTTGCTATATTTTTTATTTTATTTATTTCTAGGTTCTTTGTATTTTTATGTTTGTTTACTTAGGAATTTTCATGTTTATTTGATGATTATATATAATTCGGTAAAAAGTGTTGATAAATTGGTTGAGTTGTTGATAAAGAATGGATATTCTAAATCATTTTTATTGTTGATGATAAAAGAAACTGTTGATAAATTGATTAAAAATCCTAAGGATCCATGTTGTGGAAAGTCTGAATGTAATTTGTCGGATGGGTGTGAATTGAGTGTTGATCTGGGTGATGGTAAAAATGGATATAAAAAAATTGAGCCTAAATATGTGTTAGTATTGCCGTACTCTGAAGGCTTTACAAATTATAAGAGGAAGTTGGGTAAACTGATAGGAAATTTAGAGTATAAGATCGTCTCTAATTCGTGTAAGGTACGCAATATGTTTATTAATAAATCAAAAACTCCGGTTGGATTGTGTTCTGATCTCGTTTATCAATTTACATGTAATGGGTGTAATGCCACATACATTGGAGAGACTTTCCGTCATCTCTGTACTCGAGTTCTAGAGCATTGTCGATTGAAGGGTTTGACCAATATTAGTGAACACAATAGAGGCTGTAAAAGTGATATAGGAATGTCTGATTTTAGAATTTTGTTGAGAAGTTTTAATAGTTATTGGGAACGAGTGATATGTGAAGCATTGCTGATAAGGTCATTGGATCCAAAGATTAATGTGCAGAGTGCTGTGACTACGAATGTTTTGAATGTTTTTAAATAGTTTACGTATGTTAAATCATGTTTGTTTTTTTAATATTATTAAAATAATTGAAAATTTTAAATTACATTAATTTTTAAAAATTAGAATATATGTAAAAAATTTAAAATTAATTTAAAATATATTTTTAAAAATATTTATTTATTAAAAAATTAAATTAATAAAAAATAATTTGTTTAAATTGAATGTTAATTCATAATATTTTTAGTTGGTTTTGAGTACCTGAAGATGATAGCTGTGCTATCGAAATATATCGTACGAAAGGTTTTTTATTGGCGTTATCGTTTAATATAATTTTAAGTTCATCTGATGCGCCTTTTTCTTCCCATGTTACCGAATAATTTAATCATTTTCTTTTATCCTCTGTTTTGACCCAACAAATGTTTATTTTTGTATATGTTGAATGTAAAAGTGATGCAAGTGCTACATGTATTAAGAGCCCGATTTACTTATCAGTGTCGGATTACAGGCTCAAAAGACATTTCAATTTGAAAAAATATTATAGAACAATTCTGATAGAATACCGACTTAATATTCACGCCGAAGATAGATAATTGAGCTTCAAATCGCAAGTCTCAAGATCTAGCATGTGATATAATCTAAAAATAACTATTTGTGTTATTAATATTAATATTGGCGCTTCGGAATGTTGGGCAAACACTTACTTCAAGTGTTAGGCCAGAACACAAAATGTATTGAGAAATTGTTTAAACGAATCAGTTATACAACACAAAATCCTAGCAATAAGTCAAGTCAACTCAAATATACAACACCAAATAAACAACTTAAAATTCAAGGTAAACATAAAAATATAAAACAAAACAAAAATAAATAAAAATAAAATTATTCATAAAGATGCACTAAGTATAACTTAAAAATTACACCAAAAATCGGTAAACGTATCGAAATTCAAAATAGATTTAATTTTATAATAAAGAATAATCACATTTATTTGTGGATTTCCTTATTATTTGAAATTTTTAATTTCTACAAAGTTCGTTCAGAAATCAGATTTGATAATTCGTTGGAATTTAACATTTTTCAATGCAGATTGCATTTAAAATTTGAGTCTAACATAACAATAAAATTTTTATCAAATTTAAAATCGATAATGCTTTTGACTATCGAGATTAATACATTTTCCGACCCTATTTTCCTTCACAGCATCTTTCTTCAACTCTTGAAGTATAATTACACTGGTTCTTTCATGATTTTTCGGATTCCAAATGATAATGTCATTTAAAATTATTTTTATTAGTTTCGGCTTGTTTAAGATTTGTCCAAAGTTTTCTTCTGGGATTTCAGAGTGATATTTTTTTCGTATTATGCATTATATTTATGTCTTTTCCAGGACTAGCAGATAACAATCTGAACATCCAGTGATGGAATTTCTAGGGGAGATTTCTGAGGTAGTCGACCCTTGGTTACCTTTGCCCGTGGTATAAACACCACCAAAGATTATAAAATTTCAGTTTTATCATGTATTCATGTAAAAGTTAATAATAAATTTTGTGTTCGTGCTAGAACCTAGGATTATATGGAAAAAAATTCATAAATGAAATATCATAATCATTAAAATAAATATAACCAACATCGTTTTTAAATCAGAAAATCTCGATATTTGCATGTTTAAATTAAATTGATATCCGAAAATAATAAAATTGAGTTCCTGAAATATTGCTTGTAAATTTTATTTATTGTAAGCCTTTATTTATTAATATTCCGAACCAGGATTCCTGGTATATTTACAGGTAAATATGTTGATACATAATTCATGTTTAAATGATTATCACAATTTAAATTCATTATTTAGGCATTCTCAACATAATTATTTATTTAAATTTTAAAACAATATTTATTCCTTAAGTTTTGATATTTTCTGTTTATTTCAAATTTAGTTGGTTTTTTAAGTAATTATTATTTTGGTTTGTTTATATTTGGAATTGTTCAAGTGGTAATTTGTCATTTAATTCCTTTTTGTTTATTTAAATTTTGTTGCTTTTTCTTAGTATAGTTTTATCTCATGATGTAAACATAATAATTTTTGCTCAGTTTTAGCCAAACATTTTTAAATGATTTAATTAACCAATTCATTCGTCAACTCTGGGATTTTCCCAATGATCCACAAGCTTTCTTTAATTATAAGATTAATTAATTAATTTGGTTTTTCGTTGTAACTGATCATGAAAAAAAAATTTAATACAACTTTATTTTTCATCCTTGTTACTTCAGCCTGAAAAATTTTTAATATTTTAAATATTAAATTTGCTTTTAATTAATTTCTAACAATTTCCATTTTTCATTTATTTATTTAATTTTTACATGAACTCAGAGTATACCAAATTGAGTCTTAAAATCATGATGATGCTTAAAAAATTCTTGTTTTTAGAATTTTAATATTTTGGAAAAACCAAAATTTGTGGATTAATTGACCTTGAATTCTGATTTGATATTTCATTGATTCAGTTGATTATTCTCTTGTTTTGATTGGTTGAAATTTATTCTAAATTTAAATTGAATTTGTAAAATATTTATAATTTTCCATAAATTATTTATTTAACGGATTTTTATTTGTGAATTAGATGAATTCTGGGCAGTTATTATTAACGAAACTTTTTATTCAATCAATTTTACTTAATGTGAAATATCAGTAAAAGTATTAATAAATATATAATTCAGAACTGTTTCCCAAACTTTCGACATTTTTGAACCCTTCTATAATGTTCATAACACTGAGTAGCCCTCATTAAAAAAACTTGCATATGCTTTAATAACAATCAAAAAATTTATTTTTTCCTTTTAATATAAAAGAAAAATAAAATTAATTCAAAATAAAATATACAAGATATTATAAATAACATTCATTACAATCAATGAGAAGGATGGAATTGTTATCTAATTGTTATCCTAATTTGGTTCTCTGATTGTTAATTTTGATCTGAGATGCAGTTTTAGATTCATATTACATCCAAAATCCTGCTAATTTTCTTTGAATTAATATCTACAAATGCTGAAAAAAGAACTTTACATATAATATGAAGTTGGAAAAAGTAATGAATTTTAGGACTTTTTCTATTAAAATTGGATACACATATTGCATTTACAGAATGATGTTTATTTTTCAAAAATCCATCTGATGCTACTTACAACAATTGCTCTTCTTCCGCATGCTATAAACCTTCTTGGATGGATGTTTTATTAATGTTGAAAAGATATCTTATCCATTTAATATTTTTGTTTAAATCAAAAAAATAATTTTTCAAGATCTCTTGTAATTCTCTAAATGCTAATTTATACATTTTATTGTATCAGCATAAATTCCATTTGTTATAAAACCATCAAAAGAGGAAAACCATTACAAACCCTCTTTTTTGTATTTTAAACGTGGAACAATGAAATTTATTTGATTTGAAACGATGTGTTGAGACCAATTTAAAACAGAGAACATATCTGCTATGTATGCCGGATTTGCAGAAACCTTTTGAAATTTAAAAGTAAGATAAAAGTAAGGCTAAAGAAATGTATAAATTACTTCTTAATATTTAACTATACTCATCTTCGATTTACGCGTTTTGATTTAACGCAGAAAAATAAAAAACAAATATCTTTCTTCTATATCCAATTATACCTTTAATATTCCTTATTTCAAGCTTTAGAAATAATGTTTATATTTACACATTAATTTTTCCTTGATTTCCTAATTATTTCCTTGGTTTCAATTTAAGTGGTTTTGCTTTAAGGCGGAACCTATCCTTCGTGTAAATCGATGGATGGGTGTATTTAAGTTTTTTGTCTTTTCCCAGTGTTTGAGATATATAAAATATAAAAAAAATTTTAAATCTAACTTGGCCCATTCTAATTAATTTTTTTGACTAAGGTGACAAATTTTGTCAAGTTTGACTTCATTTAAGTAGAACTCGTACCTCATTTGTCATATTCATCTGCAAACCTTATCAACTATTCTCCAACCCGAATCAATACAACAAAATTTATACATTTTACCGCTGCTTGTTATGTGGTTAATACACTTGTCAAGTTGGACGAATTTGTTTCCTACTGAGATAAATAATGTCAACAAAACTTTAATTAATTAGTTTGCAATTTTGCATTTGCCTTATCTATGAAGCCCAAACAATGTAAAATTATTATATTCATCACTTTTCATTCACAACTACTCATATTAAGAAGTTGTAGATGTTACTATCCACTTAGCATTTTTAATTGAAGTTTCTGTCAAAAAAATCTTTAAAAAACATGTTTAAAAAAAATTATAATAAAATAGTCCAAATCAGGATTTGAACCCCGGCGCTCGGATGCAAAATGTGAATAGCTTCCCACTGTACCATCAGGGCTTAAATATATTTTTCTAAACTACTTTATAAATTTTTTGGAGTAATTGAGTTGACCATCCTGAGTAATTTATTAAATTTAATTGAATTTTTTTTGAAAATATTTTTACGGAACCTAAAATTTGAAATATTTCGACCAATATTTGTCCAAATGTTCTGAAAATTGACACAATTATGTAAACCGCTACGCTGATTCTGAATCTGTGAAAAAAATCAGTATAAAAAGTTGTAAAAAAATTTGGTAAAAAAAAAACTGAAATTAGGATTTGAACCCCGGCGCTCGGATGCAAAATGTATTGTATTCCCACTGTGCTATCAGGGCTTATATATTAATTCTAATTGTAATTTATAAATTTAAAATTTTGAGATGACCATCCGGTGTGGTTTTTTGCCGGTTTAAAAAGTTATTTTATTGTGTGCGTCTTGCCCTTATTTTTAGCCTTCATGCTGATGCTGCTGTGTGGAGAAAAGTAGTCAAATAAATGGGCAATTGCAGGAATTGAACCCAACATAAGATTTATAGAAACGAGACTGCGGGTACAGGTGATGGCTAAGTGCATCAATTCATTTAGTCTAATATTATTGAAGTCCGATGATTAACAAGAGACTAAAAATATTGTAAATTTAAATAAATTTGTAATAACTTGATGAATAGAATTAATTACAATGAATAAATAATGAAGCCATGTAAAACTAAAACATAAGTTACACAATCGCATTTAAAGGATTTAAAATCGAATGTAAAATCATCAATATAGATAATAATAATAATAATTGGATTTATGTTACCAACGGTGCAAAGTCATTCTCAATCAATTCTGTAATTGTGGGCCGCAATGTTGGATCTCCAACGGTACATCGGGCAATCGCATCCTTGAATACCTGGTTGGTAGATTCTGGTAAAGTGTATATCATGGTCAAATGGCGAGCGACTTGAAAAGCGGCATCGATCGAATCTCCATCGGGACAAGGATGCTTGCCTGTGATTATATTGACTAGGACTCCGCCAAATGACCAAACATCGGCAGGGAAACCATATGGTTCACTGTTCAACACCTCCGGGGCCATGTAGTTGTACGCTCCCAATCTAGGTGGAGCTGAGCCTTTTTTTAATTGCATTTCGTGGTTTGAAATTACATACAGACTCAAACTGAAAGCACAAAGCTTCAAATTGTTGTTCTGATCCAACAAGATATTCGATGCTAATAATTGATTATATAAAAAAAAATATCTCAATCTCAACTCACGCTTTAAGTCACATAACATGATTTTGTTATTGTGCAGATATTGCAATCCTTCTAGTATCGACCGAGTCCATCGAATTATTTGTTTATCGGGGAAAGGCCAGAAATTTTTCACATAATTATCCAAGGAGCCCTACATTAAACCATAACATTTCCTAGTCAAAATACAAACGGTGTTCCTTACCCCCTCCATCAATTCCATACCGACACCAAATGAAAATTTATTTCTATAAAATTTATACAAATCGACAACTTTCGAGTTTGGATTATTTTTCTGAAAATTGATCATACCGTTGATCAGGTCTTCATATTTCGTAATCAATTCATATTTTTCACAAATATATCTTTTAATCACAATCATCCTGTTTGCATCCTCGTCCTTCGCGTTCAATATCTCACTATAATTGCCCAGATCAATAGGTTCGTTATCGATATTTAACCCTTTAATCCTAGAACAAATAGTTCAATTGTTAATTTACACGCAATACCCCATTGGTCAGATTAATTATTTAATCGATAATTCTGGAAATTGATTTCAAACTGATCAATAGAAACCAAAAATGAGTTAATAAGTAATTTGAAAAACTACAGAATATGACAACCCATTTCAATATGATCTGATCAAAACCGTCAAACCCAATAAAGTAATCTTTAAAAAATGAGCAACTTATAAAAATCCATGCCTTTAAACAATAATATATCTGGGGCTAAACGCGTTAATAGACACCTTTAGTTAGAAAATAAATAATTATTTGGTGTTTGTAGCTCCTGAATAAAATGGAATCGTTCAAATGTTAAAGGAAAAATTTTTAAACCCATAAAATGTTTTTGTGACTTTTCTTTCTCATTTTTATATAAATTTGTCAGAAATACTTTATTCTAGTTATTTTCGTTCTAATGAATATTTGGTAATATATTTATGTTTTAATGTGTTAAGGTTAAAGGAAATTTGACTTAAGAGATATACTTAAGCCAGTATACTTAACCAGATATGTTAATTTAGCAATTTTATAAAAAAACATTTATTAACCTTTTTACTGCGAACTATTTTTCTATTAGCAATGCCCATACGACTGGCTGTTTTGGAGGTATTCGGAATCATGCGGTCTTCATCTTTATAGAATACATGTATGTGGAAAATGCGTTCACCGGCGTTTCTACATAACCAAAAACGTATATTTTAATGTTATATTTATGTTTTGGTAAAAACTAAACACATTTTTTCTACCGGAAAAATACGGTCCTCGGTGTGAAAGGGTTAAATATTTTCAGATTTTTTATATTTTGTTTTTTATTTAATATCAAAAACTTAACAATAAAATAAAAAATATATAAAGATAACAAAACCTTTTACAGTATCTCTGATTTTGTAAATATTTTAAAATGGTAACATCATAACAATATGATAGAGTACTTTGTACTAGTCAATGGCACTTATTTCAAAGAAACAAATAAAAATATTTGTAAAGAAACATCATTCATTAACTAGAGTAAACTTTAATTTATCCTCCCACTGTATCCGTTTCCTAGCTGTTAAAGTTACCAAGTATGTCAAGTCACAAAAAAAATGAAAACTTTTATTTTTTATATTATGCTTGTTCAGACTTTTGTGGGCTTGAGCAGCTGGGTATTATCTTTTGTTTTTTCAGCAATTATCTTTCAATGTGAAGTATATTATTAAAGTTGTACGAAATTTGTCGACGGGATTGAAACTTAATATAATCAAAGTAGCCAATCCCAACAAAATCTAACGGAGTAAGCATCCAAAGGGTAATTAATTAGTTTGTTTTTGGGTTCTTGGCCTTTCAATATACCACTGATCAATTTAATGTTATTTTATTCGTCTTTAAAATTAAATGTTCCACTGGTTACCACTTTTTACTTTTTTCATATTTTGAATGAATTTTTATAATTTTTCAATTTTTGCATTTTATTTCCGGCAATTCGCATAACCATGGTAGTATGAAAAATTCACTTTTAATCAGTTTTCTGTCTTTCATTTATTTGATATTAAACTAAAAATCCTTTCACAGTATGCAGATTTTCAAGGAAGTCATACATTTAAAATCACGTGCCATTTTTAGCTTTAGGTTTTGCATCTTGTAAAGAATTCAAGGCTTTGAATAGTGGCAAAGTTTATTTTAATAAAAATCAATTTATCAAAGGTGTCATTCATATTCAAATTCAGCCTCAAATATAAACAAATTACACCAAAATTGTCTCATGGTGGGAAACGAGTTTCAAAATAAAGAACATTTGACGTGTTTTCCAAGCTCAAAGAAGGACACGGACAGGAAGAACTTTATAAAGGACGGTTAACAAGCCTAGTAGCTGTAGAATTATTAATCAGACTTATTAAAATTGATTTGTGGGAAATTGAGTCTTGAGACGTCATTTTCAATTGTTGCATTGAACATCACAAGGAGTCGATTGCAAAACTTTCCCTAATATAAAGATTAATAAACCCAATCTAAAATCATTTAAATTAATAATTTTAAGGCCTACTCTAAATCAATTAATCAAAATAAATCATCGACCGAAAATTAAATATTTATAGTCAATCAATTAAATAAAAAAAACATTTAGAAAATAATCAATATCTAATTTGGAAATAATTTGAAATTATCGATTATTTTAATTGATTGCCTTTCACCGCTGAATTCAAACTTAACAGCAGAACATAATTAAAAGAAAATGGCACTCCCGGGTTGCGCGATATAAATGCAATTCTATTCTACCTGAGCGGATCAATTTTCAGTTCAGTAAATTCACAATAAGGATATGAGAACGGATTCAGTTGATGGGTCACCTCGTGGAAAAGTAATAAATAATCATTTGGCCGTCGGAAACGAACTTGGGTTTTCTGTTTAAAATATTCCTCCGGTTGCCCTTTGAATATTTCCTTCAATTCAACGTGCAATTTCTTTTGATTTTCAGACTCTTCTTCTCTGATTATAATTTGTCAATCATGATTGTCATTCTACTAATCATTACTCCTCAACGACATTTATTCTTGTGTAGTCAACAAGTCCAAGTTCTTCTATTGTAACTTCATCTCTTAGTTCCTCACTATGTCGATATAAATCAAACTTCTTGATTTTAACCAATGGACTTAATAAACACTTAACTTTTTCAATTGTTGTGTCTTTAGCAATTTGTAAAATTTGTCGTTCGGGTATATCGCCTTGAAAATAGAGAATAATACTATCTCTAAATTAGCAGTAACAATAATACAATCACAACTTAAAATTCAAACCTAGATTTCGATTCAGAATTCTGTTCAAAAGTGAGTACATCACCTTCTTTGAATTTGTAAGACAACAATAAATCATTATCATTTAAGCTATTATTTTCATATCTTAATTTCATAAATTTGGTATTGATATTACTAGGACATGATAAGTTATCTCTGATCTTTTGTTTTATTTTAACCACAAGGTCATTTTCAAGCACATCCAGTTCAAGTGATTCATCCTCAAAAGTCTTAAAAATTAATTTCATTTTAAATTTTGAAATAAGAAATGCTATTTATTTAATATAGTGAAACAACTTTAAAGTTAATTATTATTTTATAAATTTATTGAATTTTCAAATATATGTTGCAACAGTATGTTCAGTTCTGCCACACCATCGTAAGTTTAGCGATTTTCAAATAAATTTTCTGAAAAATACATTATCCATTGGGAAGTTTACAGAAAACGGGTCCTAGATACAAACATTTTTTGAACTTAAACATTTTTTCAAATAGTTGCCAAAAAATTACTAATTTGAAATTCAAGCCGTTTATATAAGTTACTATCTGGGATAAACGGTGTTGCCAGGGTAATGTAATAATCTTATGTATGAAATAAATGTCTGTAGCATGGAATTTTAAATGTTTTCTTGTTCTGCATATTGATGATGAAAAATTACTCTCTGTTTATGTATATATCAATTAAGTATAAATCGACAGGACAAAGTTAGAGTTTAAATTTTAATTTAAAACTAAATTAAATCGATTTTTAATTTGTTGATTAATTTTAAACTGCAGAGATTGAGTCAGAACCATATTAGGAAATAGAGTGGGAAATACCGGTTTATCAGCCAATTTGAGAAAACCAGCACTAGTTTCACTAATTACGTTTACTAAAATTATAAGTTTTTAATCATTTCTTAATTATTAGATAACAACGCCAAATTATAAATACGTTATATGTATTTTGTTCTGATTTACTCATTGTTGATACTCCTAGATACATCAAACCTTAAAAAGACTTGCTTATTCATGAATTAGAAGTCGAATTTCTCAATAACAAATAATAGTATATATTAATATACATTTACTTAAAAGCAATAAAAATGACACCAGTTCAAATGTTTAATTTAAAGAGAACGATTCATAATTAGAATATTTTATTTCCAGATATTTACATTATAAAAATTGTATTTTTGTTTCAATTGAAGTGGCGGATTATATTTTACTACTTCAATAATTACAAAATTTTATGTCTGTAAATTAGTGAATGTATATTAATTTTAATATTTGTAAAAATCACAAATAATTGTTAAATTCCATTTAGTTCAAAAATAGTATATATAACTCTACTGTTAATTATCAGTAGTAAATTGTTTACAATTTTTAAAGAAATAAATAGCCAACACACACACATATATATATATATATTATTGTTGATGATAAAAGAGACTGTTGATAAATTGATTAAAAATCCTAAGGATCCATGTTTTGGAAAGTCTGAGTGTAATTTGTCAAATGGGTGTGAATTGAGTGTTGACCTAAATAATAGTAAAAATGGATATAAAAAAATTGAGGCTAAATATGTGTTAGTATTGCCGTACTCTGAAGGTTTTACAAATTAAGTAAACAGATGGGAAATTTAGAATATAAGATCGTTTCAAATTCGTGTAAGGTGCGCAATATGTTTATTAATAAATCAAAATCTCCGGTTGGATTGTGTTCTGATCTCGTTTATCAATTTACATGTAATGGGTGTAATGCCACATACATTGGAGAGACTTCCCGTCATCTCTGTACTCGAGTTCTAGAGCATTGTCGATTGAAGGGTTTGACCAATATTAGTGAGCACAATAGAGGCTGTAAAAGTGAAATAGGAATGTCTGATTTTAGAATTTTGTTGAAAAGTTTTAATAATTATTGAGAATGCGTGATATGTGAAGCATTGTTGATAATGTCATTTGATCCAAAGATTAATGTGCAAAGTGCTGTGACTACGAATGTTTTGAATGTTTTTAAATAGTTTAAGTATGTTAAATCATGTTTATGTATTGTTTTTTAAAAAAAACTTTTTTTTAATATTATTAAAATAATTGAAATGTTAAATTACATTAATTTTTTTAAAAAGTTATGATATAAATGAAATTTTATATTAATTAAAAGTTATTTGAATATATTTTATAAATATTTATTTATTACAAAATTAAATTATTAAAAAATAATTTGTTTAAATTAAATGTAAATTCATAAGATTTTTAGTTGGTTTTGAGTACCTGAAGATGATAGTTATGCTATCGAAATATATCGTACGAAAAGTTTTTTATTGGCGTTATCTTTAATTAAATCGTTGCCAAATTTATTTAATTATATATATATATATATATATATATATATATATATATATATATATATATATATATATAAATTCACATTTATATATAAGATTGCGTGAGAATAACTAGCCCAAGTGAAATAAAAAAATTATAAATAAGGGTGTCTTTATCATAAAGCCGAATTAGACAAACACGTATTGCATAATATATTGAAGTTGACGTTTATGCAGAATCATATTTTACAGAATATCCTGAAATATATTTTAGTGACAAAAGAATGCTATAAATTGGCTATAATAATTAATTAATTACTAAAATTTTCAAATTATTATTGAAAATGTTGGGCAAAAATTAGGATTTTAAATTTTTGTTTTTCTGGCACGACATCCGATAAAATTAGGTCACGCAAAATGCAAATCTACGAAAAATCATCAAATATAGCCTACTTAGCATTAATTAATACAAAAAGTAGAAAAAAAGTAGAAAAATACAAAATATATGTAAAAAATAAATTAAAACATTTAAAAAGAATCGAAAAACATTAAACTTTAGCAAAATTAACCTATTTCATCAAATTCGCTCCAAAATCATCGAAAACGCTTATATTCTAGAAAATAACTCTGAGAATTAAGCTTAAAATGTAATTAGAAACTTTAATAAAAAAGAATCATGAAAATCTGACAACTAAGAGAGTAGTGTATAATGAGGACTATGCCCGTGAATATTTTGCTTGGAAAAAAACAGAGACCCTTCCCCCTTAAAAAAATTTTTTCTCGATGGAAGGGCGTGGTAATTTTTTAATTTTTTGTTTTATTTTTATTTAAATTTTTTAAAATTATTTGTTTTAGTGAACAAATATTTATTTAATTTAATTTTTTGTTTAAATTTTCAAATTTCAAATTTTAAAAAAAGCCTAAAAAATAAAAAATTGGCTTAAATCGCCTACGATTGGTTGTACTATAATGTGGGGTATTTCCGAATAAAATTGTATCAAACCCAATTAAAAAACCTAAAAATATTTCATCGAATAAAAAGCCTAAGTATTTTTTCATACTTAAAAACCCATAAAATAAAATTGGCTTAAATCGTCTGTAGACTAAAATATATTTGCTCGATTAAAAATCCTGAATATTTTTATTTTATTTTTATTTTAATTACTTTAATTATTTGTTTTGACTTTATTTATTTATTTTTTAATAATATTATTATTAAATTAAATTTTTTGTTTTAATCAAGTCAAATATTTTATTTATTTATTTTGTTTAAAATTATATTATTATTAAATTAAATTGTTTGTTTGTTTTGGTGGGTTTCTGGGTGTTGATATTTTGAAGCTATATGGTTGTTACCCAGACAACCCCATACAAATATCCTTCGCTTATTACTCGGCACCTGTTGCTAAGCAACGTTGGAACTGTGTTTGAGTGGGTGGATCGTCCGCAAAAAGTGAGCGCTATTGCTAATGCTATAATTAAACGATCCATGGGTCCAACGAGCTGCCGATAGAAGGCCTGTGCTCGATTTCGATTTTAGGTCCCATTATTCTCCTATCTTCTTCAAATGTTAATCTATACTGTTATATCACTTATCATTACGTCTATTCCCCTAGTCCTTCTTATCGTTGTCCGTGTTGATGATTTTTCTATGGCCTGTAAACTCTTTGTTATGTAAGTATCCACACAGTATCTCTCTTATCCTTATCCTTATTATAACTACTATGTTCCCTATTATTGATACTAGCATTTTCATTGTTACTATTATATGTATTATTATAATCCATTATCACTGCTATTACTATTATTATTATCCTTATTATTACCATTACTATTACATTTATATCTAGTATTATTATTATTATTATTATTATTATTATAATTATTGTTATTTTTATAATTACCATTATCCTTACTATTATCATTATTATTATCAAATGTTTTGTAGGAATTCGTCCTTACTTCTCAGCTTTATCAAAGGAATTTACTTATATAAAAATTTAGCCATACGCCATCCTTATTCTACAGTTCTCGATAAAGTATTTTCATTGATTCGGAAAATTTGAGCAGTGTTCCGCCCTTATTTTACAGTTTTATCAGAATATCTTACCAACAATTAAACAGCATTCCAATTTTACTTTACTATTTTCGGTAAGTATTTTAGTTAATTCGGAAAATTTGAGCAGCTTTCCGCCCAAATTTTCCGTCTCAACTAAAAATTCATTTTAACTGTTGCAACGATCTAGCAATTTTCCCCGCTACCCTTTCCCTCTCTTTGTTCTTATGATCTATTTATGTTCATATTATATTTAATGAGTGCCAACTGGACTACTCGGTGTTAGTGATTTTGAGCCGATTGTTTCAAATTTTATGTCGATTTTATCGAAATAGAGTGCAAGAAAGTTGAGCCAAAAGACCCAATCTCGAGCTGCTCTCTTTCGCTATTAGGTTTTATGATTTGACGTTTGGGTTCTTGCGTCACGCACGCCATAACATTCACGGGCATGAACTATTGGCGGATGAACCGCACTTACACAGTTCGATAGTTATGTGTAATTTTATTAACTTGCAATTTGTTTTGGCTGTGGACCGAAAAATAAATAAATAAATGTTACCATATCAATTGAATAAAAGCTTCGAATGCATAAAATTGTTTATTCGGCATGTCATATCTCACATAATTGTCGGAAGTTCGTACATAATCATTGTTAATAATTGTGATAATTCATTGTTCATCTAGTAAAGAGTTACAATTTGTTTCTTCCCAAATAGATTAAGCCTTACTATATTCGGCTTCAGTTACATCTTCCCAAATCGGTGGAAGTTCATATGTAGTTTCTAAAACTTCTTGAGAAGTTGCAAAGTTATAAGGGAAAATGCCTTTAGTATCGATAATACTACCTACAAATTCCGAACGAGTTGAAGGAAGAGTGGTCAATGTTTTAACTGCGTTACTTAATGAACAATTAATAAATTGACAAGAATCGATGAATTTTACAGTTAATCCACTGATTCTTGCCGACAAAGAAAGAAACTTTTCACTTGTTACAGGAATAAAACTTATTTTCCACGTGTTAAAATCACTCATTTCATACTTGAGGATAGGGTGAAGATCACACCCAATTCTGGCATCGTTGATATCCATTCAACCCAGCTTCCTGGTTCTATACTCTGTTGACTACTTCGTAACCTTCTAATTTCTTCGGCTTGTCATCTGACTTGATTGGTAAATTGTTCGTTCATTCTTTGTAGTTGTAATATGGTTCTTTGTTGTTCTTCAATTCTAGCTGCTTGGTGTAAACCTCGATTTATGCTTTCCTTTAATACCATATGAGTGTTTGCCCATTGTGCTTGTGCGTTGTTGGTTATTTGTGTCATCAATTCACATTGGTTGTTGGTTCTTGCATCCTTCGTACATTATCCCTCGTCTCGTTTGGCAATAACCTTGACTTGCGAATTCCGCTGCTCTTGGGTTTCCTTTGAAGGTTTCTATCATTTCCTCGAATGTTCTCTTTATAGTTTCTCCATCCCATGCTAGTTCGATTGGGTCCTCAAAATTTCTTATTATCGTTATTTTCTTTTTCCCTCCTTTTTCATCTTTGTCTACTTCTAATTTTTGGATTCCTTCGAATTTATCTTTTGCTTGGTTTCCTACATCCATATTTAGTATGAATGGGCATTTTGGGAATTTTACTCGAAGCTCTCGTTTTGCCGTTTCTCCTTTTTTCCATTGTGCGGGCTGTCCTCTGCAAAATATGCAAGTAACCTCGTCTGGAAGTTTCGGTGTTCCTGTGAAATAGAATCCTTGTGCGGCCAGTTCCTTGCTTTGTTGGTCGGTAAATACTTTATTATCTTTGAATGTTAGGTATCTTTGTTCCTCCTTTTTCAGGTTTTCATCTCTTACTTTCACTGATGGGTATATTTTTGTCAGGAGTTGTTGGGGTATTCCTTCTACGTTAAAGTGCATATAATATGACACTGCTGCCGTTAATATATTGGTTTTTGCCTTCTCTTCTGGTTTTCTCCGAAATTTTGACTAAAGTGATCCTGATCCATCTCTTATCTCTACTGTTTTTTGTTCACTGTTTCCGCTTGTCATCTATTAATAAATGTCGTCATTCTTTTTGAATTTTAGGTTTTTACTTTTAAGGTTATTTTGTATAACTTTACTGTGTTTATTTAGATTTTATTTACACTTTCTCTTTCCTCCTTTACAACGTCTTCTCCGGTTTTTCTACTTCTATTTTTATATACAAATTGTCATCGCGTAAGAATCCTTCCTCTCTCAATAGTCTATCTGCATAGAAGAACGGTGTGCATACTGCAGTATTCCAAGCAGTTGTTGGTCTTTCCAATTGTGGCTGGTTTCCTACTCTGATTGGATTGCGATATTCATCTCGTCCTAGCATTTTTAATATTATATACTGTTTGAAAGGCCATGTCAGTAATTCGTCATACTCTCCTCTTCCTATTCTAAAGAAAACACTGATATGAGTGCCTGTTGCGTTTCCGTCTCCGTTTGGGTATAGTCTAATGCCCATCTTATATCCGTTTTTCCAACTATACATTGGTGGACTATCTATTATTCTATTTGTTCCTTCTTTTGCTCTTTGCAGTTTTTCTGCGAATCTAGTTATTCTCCATATAAAGGGTGTTGTAGGTAACTTTCTGGCTACCGACTGGTCGTTTCCAGATCTTGTATGCTGTCAATTTTTTGTTGAAATCCTTCTTCCATTCGGCCATTTTCTTGGGTGCATATTCTTTGATCTTTTCAAAATTCTTTCTGGATTCCAGTATTTATCTCATTAGTGCTTTTTGTGAGTCCATCTCTCCGTAAATTTTTCACTTTTCATGCTATCATTCCTATCGTTCTCATCATGGTTTCCGTGTGTTCAATGCTGTTCTCTGCCATGTGTTTTTGCATTTCTGCGATTGGTAGTCGTGCTTGGCAATTAAATAACTCTAAGGGGCACTTGATTGGTTTGCAAGTACATTCATTCCAATGTTCTTTTAGTTTAACTTTGTCTTTCCTGCTGCAATTGTTGGCACATATTCCCTCGTATGACTCGCATACTTGCTCCCCCTTTACGTTTCGGTGTTCCATCTCTATTTTTATCCACTTTTCGGTGATTCCACAGAATTCGCACTTTTCGTTTCTCATGGTGCATATTTTCCCATGTTCTTTGACATTCTTTTTTGTTATCTGGGCTTGGCATTTTTCACATGGTATCTCGTTATATTCTCATCTCTTTACATGGTTTTCCGCTTCCTTCATAGGTTTAAATCGAAATTAACAATAGGTGCCATTGAACCACCATATTGATTAACAATAACAGAAGGAATATCAACAGGAAAAAGATCAAAAACATCATCTGAATAAGAAATGATTATTACATTATCAACCATCTTTGATTCGCCAGAGTCAAAAAGTATAATAGTATCTATAATTGTAGGAACTTTCAAAGAACGTGGATTATTATTAGTTTTTCTTTTCTTTTTTGTAATATTATTATTATTATTATTATTATTATTACTATTATTATTATTATTATTATTATTATTATTATTATTATTATTATTATTATTATTATTATTATTATTATTATTATTATCACTCAATGGTAATTTAAAAATATATTTTCTCATACAGTTAAACTGTGTTAAATATTTCTTATGGTTTGAATAAAAGTTTGTATAATTCATTTTATGGGTGGTTTTACATGTGGGACAAATAAAATAGGTGATGTGGTTATAGGTATGAGAATAATAATTCTCAATAATCGTATCACAATTTCCATCATGTTGTGGAGAATTGCAAAAATTGGGGTAAAGATTAACTGTTATACTAAAATTTAAATTTAAATATATAATCATAAAATCATTAAAATAAATCATTAAAAATCATTAAAATAAATCATTAAAAATCATTAAAATAAATCATTAAATATAAACATTAAATTAATTTTACACACAATGAATAAATGAATTTGATTGGATAATTTTATTTGGAAAATCTTATCTAAGTAGATTAAAATAGTTTAAAATCATAAAATGAATAAAAGTAAATGGTTTTCATATTATGTAATTATTCATTAATTTTTTTTTATAGAAACCTAGATTAGAAAAGAAGCTGTCAAGTTAATTCTTGAGGAAAATTCCGTAAATGCTATCAGTTTAAGCAGAAATTCACCACTAATGTTTTTACAATCATCTATTCATTTAGACTCTAAATGAATAAAAAATTAAAATTTATTAATAATATTACTTTTAATAGGAACCAACAACATTGAAACAAAGCCTATATAAAATGAAAGTTGGTGAAATTGGAGAAATTGATCGAAAAAATATAACAGAGTTATTACTAGCAATCAACAAAGATATTAGTTTTAATGAACAATTCACTTTTATGAATTGTGAAAAAGAATGTTATTATGAAAATAAAAAAGAAAAAAAACATTTTATGATTAAAATAAGAACTCAAGGATATAAAGAAGGAAACAAGACTATTCGACCAATTTGGAAAATTATTGAAGCTAAATGTATTTAAATAAAATTTATTTAACTTTATTCGTCCTAGTTTTTTATTTTTTATCATATTATTTTGAATTTATTGTGTTTAAATTAATAAAATGTTAATATTAAATTTAATTCAAATATAATTAATTATCATTTTATAATTATGATATGATTGTTAAAATTTAATAGTCCTTACATTTTACTGTTTTATTTTTGCGAATCGGAGTTTTAACATTTTGAACATTTTTGTTGATCATTTTTAATAATGATTTTAAATCTTTAATTATATTGTTGACGGACATTTAAATACATATAATCCTCTGAACTTAATCCTTTAAAAGTAATACTTATTACATAATTCATTTTTAATTACACTTAAAATTAAAAAACAATTTTGAAAAGAAACTTTATTCAATAAATTCATTTATTTTTCATTGTTTTTAACCAAACTAAGCAATGCTGTCCACATGTGTTTGTCATCGGATTTTGATAACGAATTCGATTGTATTCAATTGGCATTAACATCGATTCTAGTTTATTAATTAATAGAGGGGGTACAATAGAAACCCATTGGATCAAATACATGCATTTTATTTGGTTTCCCATAAATTGCAAGCCAATGTTCGCCACTGAGATTACATGATTGAGTATTTACAATCAAACCTTTGTTAACATTGATATATGGAATTTTATCTAGAGGGAAAACTCCAAGAAAATCTTTTCCCAATAATTTTCTACCAATAGAATCAATCTGAATAGAACTAAAAATAATTAAAAAATATATAATTAATAATATTTCTTACTTCATACTTGTCAATTAAAAAATTTCAATCTGGTTTATAATTCAAACTAATACTTTTCGATTGGAAGTAATTTGAATTTTCTTTTCAAAAACTCCATATACAATTACAGTAACAGATTCAGTTAGGGTGATCCAAACTTTATATCTAATCTTAAATTTCCACCCTGTGGTATCTGACTTTGATTAAGATCGAAATCTGGCGCCAATACGAATGCAAAGAATAGATACCTATTTCTAAAGTTTGACATACTGATACCACAATTCAAATTTTAATTAAGATATCCCATATTCAATAACAATATTTTGCATATAACTTGTACTATAATTATCATTTTCAAAATCTTGACTATATTTTTCACTATAATCCCTTCTTTTACTTAAAGTTATTGACTTAACTTTAAAGTGATCAAACATATTAAATGTATCTAAAAAAGAACCACTAAATCTTTTATTTCCTTTGGAAAATTACAAGGATAAAATTAGGTAATCGTCTATTACCAAATATTTGTTTCTTCTAAAAAGAAGAAGATCCAATAGGTAAAGAAAATTCAACAACTTCTTTGCTTCGCATTGAATAAATTGCATTTCTTGTAGCAAGACCTATTTGATGACCCGCTAAAACAGAAGGTTCAACACGAACTCTTCTAACCATTAATTTTGCATCTAGCAATACTATTTTAGGTACAAATTTAGTGCATGTCAAACTGTTTTCTGGATTTGTTCTTGTTAATTTAATTTGGACACTAACATCTGGTAACAAATATTTGAGTTGATCAAAGAAATCAAATTGGAGTGGTAAACATAATGAAAATGCTTTTGATTTTGCAATCCAAGTTTTTCGCATAAGATCATGTTCAGTGTAACCCATTCTCCCTAAAGATGTATGTTTAGTATCTTGATTATAATTTATTATAGTTTCAATTAGGGCTTTATGTGCAAAATTATTATTTGCTCCTTCAATTTTAGTAGAATTAAAAACTAATTCAGCGTCTTTAAAAAGAGTTTGAAAAAAGCAATTCTTCGTGTTACGTCAGCTTCTTGTGTAATATTTTCACCTAAGCTATTTACAATTTTCAACTGAATATATAACAAAGTATCGTTCAAATCTAAATATTCTGTTGGTGATCCGTTAATGTAAAATTGAATCGAAGAGGTACCAGCATCATTGGGAAAATATCTTCAAATGAATCATGTTCAATCACGACTTGAGGATATGGTCTATCAAAAATACATAATTCAGATTTTGCACTAATCATTTTTTAAATATAGTTCCGAATCCTCTCATTCTTTCTTTATATGCTTCTTCATAATCTTTCTACGTTTAAGTGTCCCTCCTTTTTGTTCATTTTCATGATTAAATACATCATTTACTATATTAATAATACTAGGTAAAGTTTGCATAACACTAGGTAAAGATTCTTTAATTTCAGATAATGCATTTGATTTTAAAGCAGGTAAAAAATCCGAATTATTATTTATTACGTCATTTGCCGTTTTCATACCGAAATTTCCTATACGTCTAAGAATAGGTAATGCAAATCTTCCTAATGTTTTCAACCAACCGGTTCCATATTGTTTACCTATAAAATATGGTAATTCTCCACCAGATTGACTACTACTATAAAAATTTACAATGCCAGGATTACTCATTTATTTTACGAAAATGTCATGTAAGAAAAGGTTTATCTTCTTTACCAAATATATACATTGGGTTTTTCTCTATAATTTGAACTAGATCATCCTTTTTATGTTTTTCAACCCATACACATTTCAATAGATGCACCAAAACACTACCAACAAGAATAGGTTCAATGGTATTTCTATAGATCATCATTTGTTGATTACTTTGCAAAATTTCTAGTAAACGTAATCCAACAATAACTTTTCCTGAATATGATTCTTTACTTAATCCCAAACTTTGAGCCAAGAATTTACTAAATTTAACTTTATTGACATCATCTTCCAATTCAATTTTGACTAATCTTCCTTGTTCAATTTCGCAAGATTTAAAAGGATGCGGATAAAAAGTCATTAATTGATCATTTATTTGTGATAAATTAGTAATGATTAAATTTTCTTCAAATTTATCTGTATACTCGACATCATAAAAATAATTTATAGTTATTGATAAATGTGTTTTGGTATCTTTACTAAATTTAATTAATTTTCCACTATCATCGCGAATATTAATTTCAAAGTTGTTTATAGTTGAAGTTGAAATTGGTAAATACATTGGATTCTTCATTTCTAATTGTGAAATTTCCCCTTGGTCATAGTTTTTAACCCAAATAGATTTTAATAGAAGAACTCTAACACCTTCAACAGTTATTGATTCAATAATATTCGAATAAATGAACATTTGCTGATGATGATGTAATAATCTTAGAACTTTATTACCAACGATGTCTTTATCAATAAAAGTTTGTTTATTTAATCCTAATGTTTTGATTAAATTGCTGTCAAAATATATTTTTGAAATGTTATCTGCAAGTTTTATTTTAATCAATTCATTGTTTTCAATTTTTAGTTCTTTAAACGGAGACGGAATAAATGGCATTAAATGTCCTTGTAATTTAGATAATGTGTTTATGAGTAAATAATCTTCAAAATATTTTTCAAATATTGTTTTCCTTCATAACTTATAATTATCCCGAATTGTTCCATAACACCATCATCTGTAAAATTTACTATTTTTAATCGACAATGATCATCTTCATTAATGATGGATATAGATTTTAATCTAAAACTAAACGCATGTTGAATGTCAGGGAATGTTTTTTTAAATGGAACATGTGAACAGACAATAACCAAGTTCTCATATTTTTCAATAAAAACACCAACATCAGGAGTATTTTTAAGATTTATTAATTCATAAGTTTCATTTTGATTATTTATTTTCAAATATTTTATTTCAGTACCACTCTTCATCGTTTCATAACTTAGGTAAGAATTATAAATACAGTAGGGGCTTCTGTAACTTGGAGCTCCTGTTCGTAGAATTTTCCACTAACCTGATTGTTTTCTCAATCTTTGATAAAGTACATTACAGGATTCTGATTCATATCAATTTCTCAGAATTGAAATACTTCATCGCTCCAATTTTTGTCGAAATCCTTGATGAATGGAGAAGCACTGATTTTACTTATTCTAACGTGATTACCCACTTTATATTTAGGCTTTTTAATGATAGAATCAGATTGTTGTGATATCCAATTATCCATATTATTCTTTGAATAAATATCAATTGGTCACATTCCATTTAAACCTTTATGTGACGAATAATTGTAGCTATAAATTGCTTTCTGTAAAACATTTCATCCAAGTTTTATTTCCTTTATATACGAAATATTTTTTTAAGCGATCTCCTAGAGTTCGATTAAATCTTTCCACGTGGATAGCTTTAAATTGAGAAAATACATAGTAATGATTTATTGCTTTGATAATTTCTTTAACTTTACCATTATAAAATTCTTTACCTAAAAAATAAATTTAATTTAATTTATTTATTTAATTGCATACCCAAATCAGTTTGTAAATTACAAGGCTTGCCATCAATAAATAATTCATTGATTGCTTCAGCCATTTCATTGGCCAATTTGGTTTTTGTTGGAATAGCACTAGCGAATCGACTAAATATATCAACAAATGCCAAAATATATTTGTTTCCCTTATTAATTTTAGAGAAGGGTATCATTTCCATCAAATTCATTTGCCATAAATCATCAACTCCCATTGTTTTATAACTACGGGTTTTGAATTTCTTCAACATTGGTTTATTTAAACTGTACGCCATTTGCACAAATAACCAATTCTGTGTTTCTTTCTTTGAATTAACTACCTCCTTTGCAGTTTTCTTACACCACCAAAACTAGCGGGGTGTTTTGGGTCTGTCCATACTTTTTCGAGCTTTTTCACTGTGTTTCGATTTTTGGTTAATTTTTCCTTCATTATTACAACAAGTTGTCAAAATATTTAAATCTAAATTATGTTTATCCGGTAATGAATTCTTGGTACCCATTAAGAAGTTAATGATGAAATTGCGCTTATTGCAGATAATACTATTGGAATTAATGCCCCCAAAAATCCACCATTTTGCTTACATATTATTTTTCGCATAAGACGACGATTTTCAGTGTTTACTAAAAATAAAAGTGATCTTTTATGTTTTTGTAATACAAGTTTTTTGACTTTAGTAATGTTTACATTAACAATAACTTCAACTAGATCATCTATAACAAATGGAGGAAAATTCTGTAAAATATTCATTCTTTTATTATTAGGAGCCTACATCAAGGCAATAAAGTATGGTAGACTGCGTTCAACTTTCATATTAAATACTTTTTTCATCTAATTGTTTTGTTTATATTTTAATCCACTTTTTATCTTTAACAATCTTCTAACTCGTTTTTATTATTTTACGTTTAGTAACCCTTTTCTTTGTAACTTTTTTCTTTGTTGATTTTTCACGTTGAACAATAACTTTTTAAAATTTCATTTCAAGTAATTATTTTCAGTTTTCAATTTTGTTTATAAATCTTAACACCTTTCTCATTGAAAATATCAGTTCTAATACGTAATTTATCAGGACATTGTTGTGTAAAGTCAAAGAACAAATATCCGTGGGGAACCTTTGTTGCATCTTGAAACGAATCAATTAAAAATTTCTATCACTGGGATAAACTTGTCTAGCAAGAAAATCTATAATGGTTGCATCTCGACGGTTTTTAAAAATAACCAAGTATTGTACATTTAAATTATGAGTTCAATGACAGCCCCCTTGATGAAATAAGTTTTGAGTAATGAAAATAACAGCAACTCCAATATGTCGAGCAATTTTTGTAAATAAATTATTAAAATCCTTTTCTTTATTAGCTTCCTGGTATAGATCATCGATAATAATAACATCGCCTTGATGTAATCTAGATAACTAATTTTTATCAAATCCTTTAATAATTGTCATTTTCAATTTACATAATTGATTTTGAGTAAATCCATGTTCTTCGTCAGCTCCTCTATGCCAATATATTTTGTTGAATTTTGATTTGAACAAGTTCGATTGTAATAAATTGCATAAAAATAAAGTCTTTCCACAACCACTTGGTCCAACTACTTAGAAAATGTCAAAAGGTAAATCATGTATATTTAAATATGTATTTTATTTTATGGTTTAGTTTATTTCTTTGAAGTAATTTTAAAGAAAATTCAGGAACTTTATCCAAGAATTAAAAATACGTTTAATTATTGCGCACCAGAGTTTCTCGCAACAAAGATTTACCATTTCACAGGGATTAACATTGAAGAACTTCTCGAGATTCACTATGACAACGTTCAGGGATCTGGTGACCGATGTGTTGCAAATTGCATTGTTTGTAAAGATAGTATGAGAGTATCATGTTCAGATGGATGTCCATGTTGCCACGATTTCAAACGTGACCAAACAATCCATATATTGTTGGCCGAAATGCGTAAAACATATTACTCGGATATTTTTGATTTGAAATAAAAATTAATCTTTTTTATTTAATCTTTATTGTCAATAAAAATATTTGTATGAATTGAAAGTTTGTTATTTTTACTATTCAAAACTTATCGATGATTTTTAATTCTTTTTTACATTGAAAAATTATTCTTAGACTTACAATTAAATTTTAAAAATAAAAATAAATAAATAAAAAAATGTTAATAATAAAAAATAAAATAATAATAATAATAATAATATAAATTAAATAATTAATTAAATAAAAATAATAATAATATTAAATTAATAATTAAATGAAAATAAAATAATAAATAATAATTTAATTCACTTCATTAAAACAAACAATTTCATAGTAATATAATTTAAAAATAAATAAATAAAACAATTAACTTTATTAAAACAAACAATTAAATTTAATAAAAATATAAATATATAATATTATTGACGTGATTAAAACAAATAATTAAAGTAAAATAAAAAATTAATAAATAAAAAAAGTATTCAGGATTTTTAATCAAGAAAAAATACTTAGACTTTTTTATTGTGAAAATTTAAACAAAAAATTAAATTAAATAAATTTCTTTCATTAAAACAAATAATTTTAAAAAAATTAACACCCCATCCTCCCGAGAAAAAAAATTTTATGGGGGGGTCTCTGTTTCTTTTCCAAGCCAAATATTCACGGGGCATAGTCTTCATATTACACTACTTAGGGGGAAAGTGATGAAATATAGTAAAAACGTGTAGGTGTTTTGTTTTACCGCATCAAAAAACATTCGTGTAAAACCCTCTATAAAAGTCGATGCTAGATCGACATAATAAAATGCTAACGCTAATTTTTCAAAAGTTCTCACAACTTTGGAAGAACCTTAGAAGTAAAGAAAAGCTCTCTTTAATTTTTTATTATTATTGATTTAATATTATTCTATGTAAACGATTAAGAAAATTTTAGGAAAACTGTTATAATATTTGAATTGATTTTCTTTTTCTTTTTAGTAAACACTATAGGAAACTCTCTGTTTAGGTTATCACCTTTAATTTTTAGGTTTATAAATGTAGGATTTGTTAAATAGGTTGTATGTACCAAAATGTTTATTTTTTGAATTATATGATTTGATTATTTTTAGTTAAATTTTTGAATTTTCATCAGTTTATTAACCAAAAAAATAATGCTAATAAAAGACAAGTCGGAATAATTTTAGTCGTATCGACCAAGTCCCAAGGAAGCTTCACTTCAATGATACTTGGCCAATGCGGAATACCTCATGATTAAATTTTTCATTGTCATCCAGGCTTGCCAGACCTCCCGATTTCGTTGGGAGTCTCCCGATATGGAACGCATATTCCCGTCTCCCGATATATAAACCGTAACTCCCGATATTTAACAGTTTTAGATTTTGAATAGATTTTACCCATCTTGAAAGGATCTTTTTTAAAAAAACCATAAAATTAAACAAAACTAAGAAAAATAGAGAAATTATATTTCTATCTTACTTATTGCTTGCTATTTTTTACCATAGGGATTTGCGATTTCACCATTTCCTTATGGATTGGTGTTACACTTAATTTCAAAATGACGTGCAATGAGTTTCAGGCATTCTTAAAAACAGAAAATGCACAAGGAATATTTAAAAAAGCAGCAAATGCTGATAAATATTTATAAATAAAATTAATTGTTACTGTTTTTTTTACGTCAACAAAACTGAAGACTTATTTTTGTTATTTTTTCTAATATATTTTATTTATAAATGCATATAATAAATATGAATGAATTTATATTTTAAGCAAAAAATTAATTGTTACAGTTTTTTTTACGTCAACAAAACTGAAGACTTATTTTTGTTATTTTTTCTAATATATTTTATTTATAAATGCATATAATAAATATGAATGAATTTATATTTTAAGCAAAAAATTAATTGTTACAGTTTTTTTACGTCAACAAAACTGAAGACTTATTTTTTGTTATTTTTTCTAATATATTTTATTTATAAATGCATATAATAAATATGAATGAATTTATATTTTAAGCAAAACATAATTGATTTTTTTTGTTTTTTTATTCCCAACAGGCTTGCCAGACCTCCCAATTTCGTCAGGAATTTCCCGATATGATTTTTCGAAAATCTGGCATCACTGTTGCCATAATATAATATTACTATCTTAATAATGATTATTAATCTTTTAATTATTAAGAGAACCGAATTTATTTAATTACTTATTGCTGATATTATTAATATTATTATTGTTAATTGTTATCAATAATTCTTAATCATACGATATAAAAAGTGATCATGACATGCATGCAAGGAAATAAAATGATTTTTACCGAACTAGTCTCGAACTAGTACTTCGGTGTGGAGGTACCCGTAGTAAATGGCAATTTGACGGGTCAGTTCGCTACTCCAAGAATCTCAACACCAGACCATCTTTAGAGAGCGATAAGTCACGAGAAAGGCCTAACTATAAAAAAAAAAAGAATAAAATTACTAGTATAAGTCAGAGAGAAGTAATGGTGACTCAAAATGTTTGTATACAAAGAAAAACTACTATATTAATTTGGTTTCAAGCGATCCATAAATTTATCAAACACGAAAAATAAAAGAAGAGAAAAGAAAAATTTCTAAATTAATCTTATTATTGAAAAGGCAAAGATTCGGAATAATTGTGAGCATATCTCGGTTTGCTGAAGGAAATATTTTAATGCATTATATATAACTAAATTTGTTAAAGTGATTTGCTGAATTTTAAAAATATTTTTTTACTATTTTTCATACTATTTTATTCTATTAATTATCTTTTATTAGGCCAACTCATCGTCGATAGAAGCCAATGCCGATGTTTGTCACTTTCTAACAAAGGGAGAAAAGAACTGTATTTATTATCTTTTGCATTTTAGGTAAATATCCAATCCAATTCACAAGAAAATATAATAAAATTATCTATTATTATCGCAGTGTGATTAAACAAATATTTAAAAATTATACTACAGTTTTTATTATATTATCACTATTTAATTATAATTAATGATCCATGTTTTTTATGTTTAGAATTCTAAAAAAAATAGAAAAAACCAATAATCAATGAAATTATAAGGGAAAATGAATTGAAAATATCTCTCACCCTGAGTAGTGGTGTAAAAGTAAGAAATTCCGTCTCTATTTTATGAAAGGAATTTCTTACTTAAATCAATCAAATCTACAACTTTGAATTTGGGATTTTAACGGGAGTGAGTCGCAAATTTAATATTTTTGACAACATTTTTGATTAGCAAAATATGATTAGGACCTTTTACATATGTCATTTGACCACAAAAGTTTTAAAATGAATAAAAATCCATCAAAAGTCGATGAAACTCAAATATCCATCATTTTTTCACGAGTATATTTTATAATAATATCAAAAATCATAATCGATATTTTTTCAATTGAATTAGCCATAGGGGGACCTATCGCTAATTCATGAACCTATCGCTATAGCGTGAATAACTTCAATGGTAGCTCGAGAACCCAAAGGTTTTCTAAGGTAATAGCAGTCATGGTAGTATGGCTCACCTTTTACTAGAAACCGCCAATTGGAATACATTTCCAACGTCATTTTGACGGGTATCCAATGGTTGCATCTCTTGTACGCGCATCTGGTGGGAATTCCTTGAAAATGGTCTCGAAAAGCTTATATCTTTTACCCATCAGGTGCCCAGCAAAAATGAAGATTTATTAGTGGAGAAGTAGTTCATAAAAATTAGTTACACTAGTCATTATCAAAATGAAAAACAAATTAAGGATAAATTTAAAAAATTTATTGAATAATAAAATAACTATATGTGGAACTGAAATTGATGCTACAGTAAAAGAAAAAAATATAAGTTTAATGAAAAATTTTATAATTTAATTTTAATTCAACAAATTTTATACGTAGAAAAACACACTATAAAGACGCATTGAAAAGGAAAAAATCTTTTTCTTTTTTGATTAAATTTTATTCTCTCTCTTATTACCAGATCTTTGTTTAATCATTTGGCTTTATTATTAAACAAATCAATATTAGCCTTTGGAAAAGTAAAATCCCAATTAATCTATTATTAAAATTAATATTATTATTATTATTATTATTATTATTATTATTATTATTATTATTATCATAGTAAACACATAAAGTTGACTCACCTGCATCTTTGTGACAAATGTGGACTTTTGTTTTCTTATCACTGCATGTTGTCTTATAAATTAACAAAGCCAATAAGTATGTGGCTATATATAACTTGTTGAAGACGAAGACTGGTGTTGAAGTATATAATCTCTTTATGACTCATAAACATATTAATAGACCATTTTTTATTCATTCACTCCATCATGAGAGGTAAACGATTGTCGGACATCATTGGTCGTTTTATATACAAGGTTTTTCAAACTATTTTTAAAAAGTTTCACCAAATTTTGAAAACGTTTCAACTTATTTTGAAAATTAATTAAAAATATTAACTATATGAGGGATTAAAATTAATTTACAAAATTGAACTTTCATAGTACCAAACTGACATGAAAACCCTGTTTAAGCTTACCTTTGAAGAATGGTATTTCTCCATTTAAAATTGGACTCAATGTTTCAATAAGAACTAGTGGAGGCCGTAGTTTACTAGGAATTCCAGCAGTTCTCACTGTTCCTAGTATTCGATCGAGAAATATTTCTATTTACTGTTCCATGAATAAAAATGGTATCGTTTGTTAATCTCATACAAGAGGATTTATTAAAGATTTATTGATTATATTCTAATATGCCTTAATAACGAAGAAATTCTCAATTAATAAAATTAAATATTAACGTTTTAAATGTTTTTTTCTACTATCTACAATAAAAACTCAAAGTTACATTTTACTGAAAATTTTTAAATACACGGTTTTTGATAAAATATTTTTTAATTATTTAAATATTTCGACGTCTATTGGTTTATTCAGTTCTGAAGCCATAAGAATGGATTTCGATGAGTCTAATCAATGAATATTAAATTCAAAAAGTGGTTTACATTATTAATGGTTTATGAAATATGGTTGAATTTGACTTCATCCTCTAATAAATCAACACTAGTGTTGAGGTCTCACAATTGCTAATCGAGATCTCAACGTGCACTGGTATTAGTATGTAATTAATTCAATATATAAAAGACAAGTTCAATATAATAAAATTTATTTAATTCAAAATTACCAAGTTCTAAATGACTCCCAATTCGAATAAAATACAATATACAATTTCAAATAAGTGCGTGCAAAATTATGTTCTGTTTTATGTTGTGTATGCGTGTTATTTTATCCTTGCAAAAAAATTATGTTGAGCTCTGCTCCTAATTAAATTCTCCTTGAGATTGCCTCTAGAAGAACAAGTTAGTCTCTAAATTTTTGGGCTAATATACTGAGTTTTGCGTCAGTATATATACTGATTTTATTATTGGTCCAGATGTTTTAAATTAATTTATTTTATTTTTTGAAATATAAATCGATAATACGTTCTTAATTTTCTTTTTATTATTGAACCAGGTGTTTTTAATTGTTTTATACGTTCTTAATTTTTTTAAGATATTAATGAATAATAATAATAATAACAATAATAATAATAATAATAATAATAATAATAATAATAATGATTTTAGTAAAAATGATTTTACCCTTTTATATAAAAGTTATTGAATTACAAAAAATGAAACAAAACAGAAAATATTATTTGATGTCACTAAATAAAACAGATAACCGATAAATAATTGTCAATAAATAAAATGAATTACACAATTTGCAGATATCCGATAAATAATTGTCAATAAATAAACAGATAATAATAAGAGAATATTGTCTATGTATAGATGATGTCAATAAATCAATGGTAGATTGCACGCTGTTCATCATTCGACTTTGGGTTTGGTTTGGGATTTTTTTGGGATTTGATTGTTGGTTATCTCACAACATGGATATTAACTCGGCACTTGCTAGGCCCAGTTCTATAATATTTTGAAAGTACGAAGGTGTTTAAAGGTTTTCCTTCGTCATCTAACACTAGTGTGATGATATTATGTTTATAATGGAGCTTTGGCATAATGATTTTAAATATTGTTGGTTACATCAACTTGATATACAAAAGAAAAATTATTTCCCATAAAATGATTACAGGCAGTTGTGTATTGGGGTCGGAACATCGGTCCGGTACCTTATTCCAGAACAGGATCTGTGTTTTGGTAGTTAATTTTTTAGTATCAATCGTTTTTGAATTTGTTAAAAATAGTCAAATCGCTGTCATTATTTTTGCAAATTTAGGTGGTTACGTAACAAAACCAAAATAGTTCCAGTGTGGTTAATTAGAAAGTTTGAGAAAAAGTGAAAAAGTGAAGCAATTAATACAAACATTAGAGGTTTCTCTCTTTTTAATCAATTATGTACTTAACTGTTTTAGTGTAATTTATCACCTAAAGAAATTGGTAAGTAATCATTTTCAAATACTTAGGTACAAGTTATACTTCTTATATCGTCAATCTCCGAAAAATAAAAGGGAAATTGAAACATTTGCAACTGTTCTTGTTGTAGAATTGGCAGTAATTTGGCAGAATTGGTCATCTGTAAGTCATCATTTCAAAAATGCGGGTAAAGAGAACAACCTCACTAAAATTGAACAATCCATGTTCAATAGATTATATAAAATAATATCATCAAAACGATTTGTTCAAGATTTGGTTTTAATGTTTGATGTTCTATTCTAGCTATCTATTCTATCAGAAGCATTGCAAAGAAGATAAACTTCAATAGTATATGCAGACAAATTTATTCGCCGCACAATCAATTATTTAGAATATTTCAAAAATACTCAAAAATGAAAGAAGTTGTTGGAACCAGTTTGTGTTGTTGAAATAATGTAATTACAGGCATACCTCGTTTAGCGCTCATATTGCGTTCCTGAAAATTGAGAGTTAATAGAAACAGCGTTAAAAGAGGTGATATTTACACTAACATATGGGGTTACGTTCCTAACTAATTTTCTTTGGTACTTTGAAGTCAAAAATAAAAAGATGGTATATATTTTTATTTTGAAATAAAATTTTTATTTCATTTTTACTTCATTTAAAAATTAGAAAATAAATAAGAATCAATGTAAAAAATTCAAAAAAACATAAAAAATATATAAATACATAAATGCACAAAATAAAGGTGTAAATTTATATTTAATTATTTTTTTTAAAAATGCGTCTAAGCTTCCTTGCTTAAATATTTTTCCTTTTTCTTTTAAAATTTCCATGTAGGGTTATAAAGTGTTCATTACTCCACGCTTTATAGCACAGGAACTTTCAAAATTGGGATAATTTTCATTCATTTTCTTCTAAGGTATTTGGATTATCCCTATATTATGTTCCAAACATTTTTTCGTTAAAATATTTTCTGTTATATCTTGTGTTTCTAGTGTAGGCTCAGCAATTTCTGGCTAAACTTTTGATAAACTAAAAATCATATCCTCATTGGAGATACCATGGTCCTCACTTTCAATTAGTTCTTGGATGTTTCCCTCATCTACTTCCTCAAATCCAATATCATTTGATATTTCCGTTATTTTAGTAATAACTTGTGTTAGTTCATTAATTATTTCATCTTCAACCGTTTTAATAAGCAAGCAGTTCCAATATCCTTTGAGAAAACTTTATTGCACTTCATTCCATGATGAACCGATATTTTCTATCGCATTCATGATATTAAATTTCTTCAAAAATTCTTTGATGAAACATTTATTACTGTCAACTGATTCAACTAGTTGCTTAAAGGTTTTTCGAATATAAAAAGCCTTGAAAGTTAGAATCACTCTTTGGTCCATTGGTTGCAAAATTTATGAGGTATTTGAAGGTGTAAAAATAATTTCTACAACCAAACAAGTTCGAAATTCTGAATAATTTTGAGGGTGTCCAAGATCATTGTCTAGAGTCAGCAATGATTTTTTTTATTCATTTTCTTCCGTTATACTATTTTACAGCAGAACAGAAATGCTCTTGATACCATTTTTTAAATAAAATTGCAGTCATCTATGCTTTGCGGTATGCCATCCAAATCACAGACATCGATTGCTTAGAAATCCCTTTCATTGCTCTGGGATTTTCAGAATGATAAATGAGTAGCAGTTTCATCCTGAAATCCACTGTTGAATTTCCACCTAATAATTAGATTAAACGATCTTTCATGTTTTAAAAACCAGTGCGGATTTTTCTTTTTTGGAGATGAATGTTTTTGATGGAAGAAAGACCAGTCTCACCAAAATTAAAAATAAGCTACGGAGGATAATTCTTTTGTTTTATAATATCATCAAAACTCTTCTTAAATAACTCTTTAGATTCTTTATCACCACTGGTAGATTCTCCGGAAAAACTGATGCTGTGTAAAGTTGCACGTAGTTTAAACTTCTCAAACCACCATCGGCTTCCAACAAAACTCTCGGTTGTGGAGTTTTCTCCAGTTTGATTTACAAGTTCTAAATATAATATCTTGGCTTTTTCCATTATGATGTCCCAGCTGAGCGGCATTTTTCTCTTTGTTTGATCAACAATCCAGAATGTTAATAATTTCTCAACTTCTTTTACTTGTGTATTTCTTGTGCATGTTACTTTCTTGACAGATAATGAAGTTGTTGTAAAAATGGATTTCTTAATGTTATCAGAATTTTTAAGAATGGTTCTAATGGTTGATCCAACCAATACTAGGCTGGAAGACTCTTCGGATTGTTGTTCACCGCTCTCAATTCGCCTAATAACATTCATTTTTATCTCCAACGTCAAACTTTTCTAGATTGTTTAGAAACATGGGCTTGTGGTTCACCGGTTCTTTTCTTTGCTATAATTTTATAAGCTATTGATTTTTTTTATTTAATGAATTTTATTTATTTAATCAAAATTACTGAGGTCTATATCAAATCATATCCTGATTTCTAATGAACAATTAAATACAAAATTTCACAATTAGAAATTCATCGAATTATAATTATAACATAAAGTTTTGTTAAATTGATTTTATTTGTACGATACAACTTATAATAAATGCTGTTGTCACTAAGGGGTAGGTCACTGCACTCTCTTCTTGGCACGCAGATAGTGCGACCTCTAAGTCCCGAATTTGGTTTCGGTGAGCTTGGGTCAAACGTTGATACAGTTGTTTGGCTTGAACAGGCTTTATTCAAGTAGCTTTGATCTCTTGGATCTCCCGAAAGAATTGTAATAATTGTCGGTCCAGATCCGCGTTCTCCCGCTGCATACTTCTTAATTCTTGACTGAGGGTTCGTGTTGATTCCATATTTAAAAGAAAATAAATTTGATTAGTGGCTTCGATAGAGCGATATAATCATCATCGTGGGTATAATGGTCGCATGAACTAACTCTCTCATAACTTAAATATCTTTAATAACAAAGTTATTTAGATTCAATAGTTTTTCTATACCGTTTTGCAATTCTCTTTAACTATCTGTTATAATTACTAGAAGCTTAGAGTCACTCACTTAATTTCTCCGAGCTATGACGGTTAAATCTTTATCGTTATTTAGAAATTCTATTTGCAAAATCAATAGGATTACACTTTAGAGCAATGGTTCCCAACATTTTCGGATAACCGTACCCTTTGGCAACAATTTGGAATCTTACGTACCCCCTAAATTCCATGCAATTTCTTTATTGGATTCTCACAATATACACACTAATACTACTTTATCCTATTTAAACTATATGTAAATTTCTCAGCAAAATATATTAAACTAAGACTACTGAGAGTAAAAATAGTTAATATTTGCTGAGAAATTTGAATGTAGTTTAAATAGGATAAAGTAGTAGTTGTGTAAATTTTAAACAGTGTTGCACGTAGTAGTTTATTTTATATATAAATTCTATTTTGGCTCTTAGTTCTTTTCTTATAATACTTACTTAAGTACGTACTTATTATGATTTGTAATTATGGTCTATGAATAATATTCCAATAAATTTAACAGTTAGTGAAGAGTAGGTAATGAAAAATATATTAGTTTGAAAAATCCCGGGATCCTGGGATTGAAAATATGCATACCAATAAGAAGAAAACCTTGCAGTTAAAAAATAGAACACCTTTTTTTAATTCCATTGGTATTTTATTTTAGAAAACAATAAAAAATATTTCATGTTTAGTTTAACATAATATGTATTAATAATAAATAAAACCAAAACTAACTACATATTAATTTTAAAATAACATCTAAGGAAACACAACGAGTAAATCGATTTGTCATATAGCCGTGTTCTTAAATTGGAAATTATAGTACCAGCAGCAGAAAACGCACGCTCTGACTCTACACTTGTAGGTGGAATAGTAAGCAAATCATTGTAGACGCGTTGTAAATGTGATCCCTGGTGGATGCTTTCCTCAAATATCTTCATCTCCATTCCAACAAAAGTGATGAGCTTTAGACTGGGACAAATTTCGTTAGAGTTTGGCCTGTTTTTGATTGACACCAAACTATCCATTATGTTACGCCGCAATTCGTCACAATAGGTTTAGCAGCGTTTAACCCAGTAAGGATTCCTTCATCTACATCGCTTTCACCAGTATCGTTAAGTTCCAATTCATCTTCGCTTCCAAGGTTATCTGAGTCCTAGGTATCTGCTTGTATTTCGTCGTTTTGAGTATTCTTGGGTACTCTTTGGTTTGAGTATTTATCTTTTGTATAAAGTATATCTATTACTGCTAATTGTATGCCATGAGCAAAACATAGCTGTTGGTAGTTGGATACTAATGAACATACTTTCAACATCACACTAGCACCATCCGTAGTCATGCAAACGATGTTTTTTTCTAAATTAATATTGAAATCCTGGAGTTTAAGTTTTTATTATTAATTTACATTTTTCCGCAGGCATGCTTCCATGTATCCTTACCATCCCTAAACTACAAAATTTCGTTTCAGTTATCATATGTTCAACAGCGTAATGAATATTGATATTAATGTAATGACGGTTTCGTTTTGAAGTCCACTCATCAAATGTAATGCTTACTCCTCCTACTTGTAGTACGGATTTTAGTTCATTAATCAAGTTAAATTTAATTTTCTCGTAATAACCAACTACAATACTGCGTGGGAATATTTGCAAAACCTCTTGCTCTGAGGGATTCTCCTAAATCATATGATGAGCAAAATATTCTAAAAGGAAGTCCATCTACTGATGTCAAACGCGCAAGAACAGGAGGTAATGTGTTATAAATTTTAATCTTTGACTTAAGGTATGATGTAATTTTCCCTTTGGTATTGCTAATATCTACTATTTTCGACTGATTTTTCCCGTCTGTTTGTTGATCCAAAATTGATGTTCTCTTCTCACAATCAATTTTATGTATTTTATTCAAGTGAGAGTGCAGTCCTTTGGTAGAGCCTCCGGATATTTTTAGTATACTCTGACATAACTTACATTTAGCTGTTTAAGGAGCATTTCCCAGTTCTCGTAAAAAATGTTTCCAAATATCGGATTTGCTTTTTTTCCCCACTTAATATATTTTGTAGCTGATGTCGATGCCCATTATAAGGACTGCAAAAAATAATAATTCAAATAATTAAACAGCATTTTAAAATTTTCAAGTTTTAATTTAAATTGCCAGTATTTTACACAGTAAAAGGAGCTATGCTACCGTCGGAACGAAGAACACAGTATAACGTTTTTCTTATTTCGAGAAAATCGCATTCTACGTATAAACAGTTTTTGGTGAGACAGTAAAAAACCCACGGGAAATCACGAATGTACAAAAATGGTAAGGATGTAAAAGCAAAATTATCACCCATTTTTTAAAAAATAGGCGAAATAATAACAAGTAATAACATTAAAGAATATGTCAATTTTGCCTTCTCCGCGCGTTTCCCGCCAAATTCTCCTGCTGGTTTCCTTTTACATTCTTACCCTACTTGGTTATTTTCGTGATTTCACGCCAAATTTCCCGCCGGTTTTTTTTACAGTCTCACCAAATATTTTATACAAAAAATCTATATTTCTAATATATAATTTAAAATCAAATAATAATAGAGCTTGTTTTAAAATATAAAATGCGCGTTTTTCAAGTTTTTATAAAAAAATATATGACTTGCAGTTTCAGTTTCATTAATTAATACATCTATGTTATCACTTTATTTATCACAATATTGAATATTATTATTTAAATCTTTATTATTCAGTAATTAAAAATTATATGTACTTACCTATGTATTTAATATATAGAGCTAAAGAAATTTGATACAACCAATTATATATGAAACAGCGTATAGTATAAACTTAATTAAATTATGAATCAGTGCAAATAAGAAATATCCAATAAAAGTTCCTGTCCAAAATAAATATTTTAATTTTAAGATAAATGAATCGAAAGAAAAACACAAGGTGTGGTCAAGCTGATAATTTAACAAGGAATATTTTATTTTTAGCCGAAATGCGGTTGTTATTAAAACGAAGAAAACCCCATAATTCGCTTCATATACTACAGTAAAATTTCACCTGAACTCTTTTTTGCTATTAATTAACATTTTGATTTCATACAGGTTCGAAATTTTCTAAACAAATTTTTTTACAAGTACTTATTAAGGATTATAATAAAAAATAAATATCTTAACCATGTATTAAAAATAATATCTATATATATAATATAAAATTTTTATTTAAAATACATAGTAACAATTATTATTATAATACGAAATACTATTCCATATCCTGCAAAATCCTATTAAATTTTAAACCAAAACCAAATTTTTTATACCTAAATACAAAAACACAATCTCAAAAGAAATATTTAAAAAGTTGGTCAAACAACATGGCGATTTCAACACAAACGCTGAAGTCGGAGAATCGTCAAACTTCTATTATGTCGTTTCTGATATGTATATATCTTAATATTCCGTGACCATAGTACAATTTACACTCTGGATAAGAAGTTCCGTAATTTCTATGAAAATTTTGAATGTCAAACGATTTGTTTCAGAACGTTATGAAGAATTATGTATATTTTTTTTAGTAATTTAAATGATTTTTTGTATTAATAACAATATAGATATATTTGAAATTTACGTTGTTATATACACTATTCTATACACCTACGTTAATAAAGTGAAAAATCAATGATTATTTTATTAATATATAAGTAAATGTTTTGCCAATTATTTTATCTTATATATTTAATTCATTTTTTATATACAATCCCGAAATCCCAGGATTTCGGGACTAAAAATTTTGCCGGGATCCCGGGAGCCTGTCGTTACGCATGACTGGATCCTCACAGGCACGAGCTATAGTCGGAGATACCGCACTTACACCGCTCAGTAGTATCATAATTTAATAACTTGTGGTGGGTTACTGGGTTTCGCTGGTTATTTAAACCATCCTATTGTTCCCCGGTAACGCCATATAAATATTACTTCGACTACCACTCGGCACCCGTTGCTAGGCAACGTTGGAAATGTGTTCGAGTGGGTGGATTGCCCGCAAAATGTGAGCATTATTACTAATACTGTAATTGCTCGGACAACCCTCGGGTTCAACGAGCTGCCGTTGGAAGACCTATGCTCGCTTTACTCTGTCCCTTGTGTGAGAAAATTCAAGATCAGATTCATGCTGACTAGTTGGAAAAGAACACTATTTTTGACGACACGGTGAGAGTATTCACGGCTTTCCGACGACCATTCGATTTTTAATCATATCAGGAGACATACTATTTTAGATTTAATCACGATTACGATTCTATTTATTAAAACAAGAGAAATAATCAATATGTCATGTTGGTAGTTTAATTCGCTTTGTTTAGCAGACGTGCGGCTCTGCGGCGGGCACGTTCCTTGCGGCCGGTGCGGATTCGTGGATCGGATTCTGGTAGGACAACTGGGATGGGGCGAAGATGAGCGGGTAAGTTACCGCTTCCTACTCCCGACTAGCAGCCAGTGTCCGTCTGATTTGTGTCCGGAGACTCTGGTTCAATTGACGCTCCTCTGCCCAACCCTTTTGAGCAGCTGTTAGGCGTTGGTAGATGGATTTTAGTCTGGCCGGATCCACCCAGGTAGATCTCACCTGCTGCGCTTCCTTGGTGAGTTGAATTATTTGTTCATAGAGGGATTTGTTGGCTTGCTGGACTCAGGCTAGTTCCTTTTGCAATAATTGAGTGGGTTCCATGACAAATAAAAATAGGATTAAGTAAGGTGATTTAAGATAAGGGTATAATCACGCCATATTAGAGTTACTTCAAACAAAATTCATATAACAATTGGATAATGACAAAATTTTAATCAGGCAGAAAACAAAATAAGGGCAATTCATAAATTTTAGTTTTAATGATCAACAAACAAATAAGTAAAATATTGAGAGAAATACAATTAAAGTCAAATCGTCGTCAATCGAAAGGTGGATTTCTTCAGGAGAATCGGCTCGCCACCCACTCTTCGGGTGTGTAGCCTGAGATCGCATCGTTGGTCTTTTGGTGTTGCGGGCTCGGACCGAATTGGCTGGTGGGGTCTGGACTGGAGTGATCTGGTGGGGATGCCAGTAGGTGTCAGCGATCCGACCCGCCAGCAAATCCTCTTCTACATTCGCCAGGTGCTGGCGAGCTCGGGTCACCTGCAAATCCGTGTCGCGCTGATGTGCCACCAGATTCTCCAATTGCTGTCGGGCCTGTCGATAAATCTCCCCTGTCGGGCTCCATTGGGTGGACGTCCCCATCGCTAGATTAATCCGGTCGAGAAATTTCGACGGAGGGAAATCGGGAAATTTTTCTTGCCGGTATTGGGCCCAAGCCCATCTCCAGCGATCTGCGAGGGAAATGGAGTTTTTCTCGGTTGGGTTGATGACTAAAAACAAATATCATTAGCATAAGTATCTGAATACATTTATCAGTCGTTATAATTATTATTCGATTATCTTCTTTTTCCCACTTTAGCGGACGTATGATGTGATCTCGATATTAGTCCGCATATCGTCAATTCCATTAGATAGTTTACCAAAAAAATCACTATATGCTATATTTCCTGACTCGGCGTTTACAGTCTCCGGTCTATGTGACGAATTGCGGTATATACAATGGGTGCCTCAAGATTAGGCGTAAAGTTCATTCACTAGTTTTTCGGGGTTTGCTGGTCAAAAGTTCCTATTTCCTTCCGCGTCCTTGCTTCCATCATCTTAAAAATCTGGGGATATTATGATAATATGAAAATCAAATAGATTTGAATTTTAATTCAAACGTGGGGTCGGTAGTTCCCAAATTCCTACTCTTCTAACAAGTCCTAAGAAAATTGTTTTGCGGATAAGGGTTAATTATGTCGTTATTTACTAGCTAGGGTTCGGATGATTTAATTATTTATGTTAAATAAACCAATTGTTATGAATTATAACTAAAACCATTTAACAAAATTAAAATAAGAAAATAAATAGGATGAACAAATAAATTTTCTAAACAAATTACCAGTGGTTAAGGGGGTCAATTCCCCTGATGCTTCTCCTTCAGAGGGCATTCCAGATTTCGTCGTTATTTCGTCCGAATTTAGAGAAAAATCCATGATCGTAAAATAAAATTTCCAAGGTGGTTATAATAATAATCGATTTATTTCGGCGAATCTCGGTACACTGAAAATGTTTATGTTATAAGTTACAAATCGATTGTCGTATGGAAGATGATGGTGATATTTATATTAATATCACTATTCGTATATGATTTGTGTATCCTGCCGGAAATGTCGAAATTCTACTTGTGGATCGGCCAATTTACATATGATTATTGTGGAATTTTATAAACGATCAATGGTCAACTATTTGAAACTTCGTAAATGTCGATTTTTTCGGCGAATACTGATAATTTGGATTCTATCTCATTACGCGATTGGGTAAGTTCTTTTATACTATTATTTTTTCTCAAGTTAACAAATTCTCTTTAGACAATGTCGGATGTCTCTGCCAAACATGCCAGGAATAGATTTAGAAAACAATTCGTATTTATGTTATCCAGATTAATTGGAATTATTTTACCTGGTGAATTGTACATAATTATATCAGTGCTACATATTCCGTAAGTGGGGTTATTGCTTTAATTAATTTATTTTCGCACAATTTTATTGAAGTTGTAGGGAGTTCGTGGGTTCTATTATTACAAGCATCTTACGCGGATTTTGGAAGGATTATTTTGATTTATGATACGAATGTTTAATGGAATAAATTGATCTGCTCGATGAGTTTTTTATTTCTTTACCCTATTTAACTGAACCCAATGATATTTATTTTATTTCCCCAATTAAATTTTAGTCAAATTCAATTATTAACGATGTTGTTCTATGAGGTTATTCAGAAGAATGCGTTTGCTCACTATACTGGGGAATGTACTCTGACTTGGAGTTAGTCTACTTTACTGAAATTTTTGGGTGAGTTGTGTTTAATTAATATAATTATGTATTTACCGAGTTCATTAACAACTATGTAATAGCAATATTAATAACGGCGCTCCCGAAACAACAATTCAAGTCTTAGGACCTGGTTAAATGCTTTACTTTACTAGGAGTTTGGAACAATTTATTTAACAAAAATCTATGATTTAGAGTTTAAATGAATTTATGGATTTACTTTATTTCATCTCAACGATTTTGTTTTATTTCATATCAACGATTTCATATTAATTTAATTTATTTCATATCAACGTTTTCGTATTAATTTATTCCCCGTACCCTTTCTCTTTAATAAGATTTAGGCGCATATTGTGTTCATATTATATTTAATGAGTGCCCACTGGACTACTCGCTGTGATGATTTTTAGCCGTGTGTGGAGTAATTTAGGTCGAATTTACAGAAATGAGAAACGAGGAAGTAGCCAAAAGACCCCTTCCTTATTTCTCCTTTCTTCTATACGGAATAATATTGACGTTCCAACCCCTGCGTTCCGCACGCCCGGTCTTCACGGGCACAGATCATTGGCGATATTCCACGCACTTACACGAATCTGGATTGTATGTTGATTTTGCTGTCTTGCGATGTGTCTTGGCTGTGGGCCGGAAAAATTTCGACAAGTTAATTAATTAATTTCATGAAACAAATTTTTAATATCATAAATATTTATTAATATATATTAAAAGCAAAATACAAAATTACTTGACCATAACAATCCATTCCATTAAAATTTTTCATAAAAATACATCTCCCACCACGCCGACATCCAAACAGAGCTCTATCGAGGTTGCGAGGATGTGACGTGGAGAGAGAGTTCCAAATAAAACTACTTTTCACCTAAAAATTCAAATAGATTTATAAGAATTCAAAATTGGTTTGAAAATGGTTTTCGGTTTGAAAACGGTTTTTTGGTTAAATTTTATGTGAAAATGTATCGGTATTTATACCTATTTTCTGTCCCTAACCTCGCGTGTTAATTTTGATGTAGTAAAACAAAATTCGACCTTGATATTTTCTAGTGTATTCTAATCTTTATTTTTATTATTTTTTAATTTATTTTAATAATTTTTTATTTAGAATTTTTATTGAATTATTTCTAATTCAAATTCTTTGATTTAAATTTCATTTTCATGAACTTTTATTAATTTACCAAATTTCGGTCGAATTTGTTGGGTTTTCATGTTATGTTTGTGTTTGTATCGTGCGGATCTTGTTGCATTTTGTTATTATTTTAATTTATTTTTATGTTTATTATTTTATATTTTATTGTTTTTCCTCTCATATTTTGGTGGGATTAATTGGTGTTTTAATAGGTTTATTTTAAATTTGCATGTTACGTTTGCATGTGTGTTACCGATCCATTTAAACATTTTCCAAGGCCGTTTGTGTTTTGGCCCAACACTTGTAAGTTGTTTGAATGTGAGCCGGAAAAATTTCGACAAATATAAAACTGATAATCTATTGGTATAAATTATAATTAATTCATAAATATTGTTGGGTTATTATTATTGAAAGTCGGTTCCCTCTGACTCCTCTTGTCCTTTTCAAATGAAATAAGTAAACCCAACACAAAATAGTTTTATTTTCACTTTATCACAGTTACAACTCCATCCGATTTATTTCAACGTTTTGTAATTACAATTTGTGATGTATTTGCACCCTTCAACCACCGAATAAATTTGATTATCTTAAGGTAGGTTATCCAATGGATAATCACCCTTTCTGATAGATCAGTTTGACTTTACTTGGGTTTAGACTCTTTAACTGACCTGACTAGATTACTCTTTTGCTTCGACCACTGGCCATTTCGTGTTTTTCCCTTTTCATTTTATACTCCTGCTCAGACTGTTTTGAGACAATTGTCAACAACATTTGCTGCCATACTAAATTATTAAAAATAATTACTTCCCACAGACCACCTTAGCCGACATTTGTCAAAAACGTTTGCTACATTACTAAATTACAAATTAGAAAATAATTACCTTCCCATAGATCAGTGGCGCCCATTTAATATTGTTTATGCCAATTTACCCTTTCCTTTTATACCGTCTACACGCCGGGTTTTTCTCATCTCTCGGGTTTCCTATTGCCTCGGACTTCCCATTGACTCGGGCTTCCCATTAGTAATTCATATTTTAAAATTAATTTGTTTGTTGTCTTATATATTTTCTATGGATCCCTCACTCAATTTTTATTATTATTTCTGGACTCGTCTCTTAATTTGGCATTCAACCATACGAATTTCCCCCGATCAATACTACTTTCAAATTTTTGAAAAGTTTTTAATTATTGTTGCACTTTTATTATTTTGGTGTTTTATTGATTTTACTGTGCTTTTTTGTAATACCCCAACAATATATTTCACATGAAAATGTTCTCAGTCATAGCACAACATTCCAGAGGATACGCCCTAGTAGTGACTTACTTGTAAGTAAACTTGAGTTCGTATCTTAGAAAATCGTAGTTCCGAATAGAGTTTGTTAAGTGAATGTAAAAAGTGATATCTTGCAAAAGTGATTCCTCACCAAAAGTGCTTTCACTAGGAAAAAGTAATTAAAATTCTGTAAAAATGGATAGGTATATATACCTATTCTGTGACCCTAACCTTGCGTGTTCTTTTTTATGCATTAAACAAAATTTGACCTTGACTTTACTTGTAATATCTGTTGGGCCAATACAAAGATTTGTTTAAATGGATAGGAAATCACACGCAAATACACCAATGCGAATTTAAAATCAGACCTATTAACATAAAGTAAACAACCCTAAAATATGAGGAAAATGTAATTAAATATAAATTTAAAAAAACATAAAAGTAAATTAAAATAATAAAAGAGATGCATCAAGATCCGCATGACATTAACATACAAATAACAAGATAACATGAAAATTTGACCGAAATAGATTAATTTATATAACCAGAATTTTATTGAAAAAGCTGGTTAAAAATAAAATATTTCTAATTAGAAACATTCAATTAAAAAATAATAAGAATGAATTATCTATTTAATTCAAGAAAATAACAAAATTAGAGTTAGATTTTACAACTAAAATCGGGGTCAAAATTTGTTTTAATGCATCAGAAATAACACGCAAGGTTAGGGTCACAAAATAGGTATATATACCGCCTCATTTTTACATAAATTTAATCACTTTTGGCTAGTGAAAAAACTCACTTTTTCCTTGTGAAACTATTTTTCTGACGAAAAGTTACAAACGCTTTTTCTTTGAAAAATATCTTTGCATTGGGAAACATTTAATGGAAGCAGAACGCTCGAGAATTTTGTAATCAAGTTACACGATACGTACTCAAGCAAACTACAAGTAAGTCCCTGCTTGAGTGTGTTCTCTGCAAGTATAATGCTTATGTATGAAATGTATTAACCATGTTATAATCAAATTATACGATTCAATCGAATGAGGTTTCATTTTAATTTTTGTCGAAATTTTCCGGCCCACAGCCAGCACATATCGTAAGTCAGTAAAATCAGACATAATATCAGATTGTGTAAGAGCGTTTTCTCCGCCTATAATCTATGCTCGTGAAGGACTAGTCGTGAGTAACGACGGATTCTAAACGTCAATTATTTAATCCTATAGGGGCGTCGGGTAGATCGAGAGGTAGTTTATTGGTTGCTCCACTTTCTTCTTTCGTCGATCAACTTAGATGCTCTACAGCCTCCCAACCAATGGCACGATGACGCAATGATGATTCCCGAAGAAAGTAAGAATTTCTTATCTATCTTGAACATAAATAAAAAACTTTCTATACCTTGCATCATTAATACTGATCATCCGCAAATCAAAGTGCCGACTGTTAATCTGAAAAAAGACACAAATTTTAATGCACCACTAGTGAGAGACGGAGGGTTAAATACAAATATGTCAGTGGAATTGCAAATTACTAATGCATTAGAAATGAAAAATTTAGAAATCAAATATGCCTCACGACACAGAATTATCAATCAATATTACCGGCATAATTTTCTTCTAGCCGATGCACAACGTTGAGTAACCGAATCCTGGCACGACGAAGACAGGGTGTTCATTCGAGTAGCGGAACAATATGGCGGATCAATACCCACAGTCCTTTTGGGACGCAGGCTATAGTCTGGCCACGTTAGGAGATGAATGTTGGCCGATCAGGGATTGCTCAAGACAAGACGAAATCGAGATACCCAGTCTCCCTATCAAGCGTGAACCTGGTTGCAACCCCGCTCGAGAGGCGCGTCAACGCGTCGAGTTCTCCTTATTTTGTCTGGAAGAACTTGTGAGAAAATTTCAATGAAAAGTTAGAATGGCCAGAAGACGACTGGAACGAATCAATGCTGCAATAGCCTAAGGAGAAATACCCAGTACAGATGGGTACACGCCTGATTATGGCGTGTCGTTTGAGTTAAAGGATTTAGCGCTTAACACCAACATGATCCTTCCGGTCAAATTATTTAATGGATCGATACGACACCGGTACAGGAGGTACGAGCAATCATACCAGTTGCAACACCCAATGAGGAAGGAGCAGAATCAATATATGAGACCCCTCCGAGACAGGAGATCCGGAAAACCATATCAATGACAATCTAATAAATCTAATAAACCAGTTTTGATAATAATCAAATTCTACATTTTAGTTGATTGAACTCGTTGTGTTATAATTCATTATAATAAAGCAAATTTCTTTGATAAGAAATACTAAATAAATTCTAGCTTAGTTAAATTAACCATTGCGTTGTAAATCATGGTCATAAAATTTCAACAACAATGAATGTTGATCATATACTAAATCGAAAAGAAAATCCAGAATTTAATCAATAGCACTGCAACTTCGCGTAAATTATTTCAAATTCCGATAGCACTATCACCCTAAGGGATGTTTAATAACATTAGAAAATGATTCCGTCACTTCTACTCGTCGTACAATACTATATTTCACAATTATTTTCCCTTCAGATATGAATGCCATCCATGTCGTCAATCAGGAAATAACCCGACTACGAAAAACAAATACGGATCTTCACTATCAGGTACTACAAATCAGCAAGGAATGTCAAGAAATCAAATCAACCTGGATCGAACTCGGACTCGTCAAGAAACTGTATCAGAAGGTAAATGCAGCTGAACGTGGCTGGCAGGAGGAGCAACAAATAGTGCAGGCGTTACGCACTCAAATACACGGATTGAAGGTAGCGTTAACTGCTAGTCAGGAGGGCAACGCAGTTATCTACCCGCTGGTTTTCGCCCCCGCTCAATGGCCTACCTCGAGAGAGATGGCTAAGAACATCCGACCCCGTATGCGTCCTGGAAGATCAGAACGTCAACGACGACGCCTACTAGTACGAAATAAGCCCAGTGGGGATCTAGAGAAAGAATAAATGGCCCGGATAAATACTATGATTAACTAATGATTGTAAATTTGTTATGATGTAAAAATAAATAACTTGTCCAGCAATCTGATAATTATTGTTCTCCATTTTTGTTTTTTAATAAACGATGAATCTCCAGTACACTGTGAAACGTAGAAAATGGATTGTTTGAAAGTTAGGGACCTTCTAACGGTAGCTTGCTGAACCCAACTGGAGGCCGGGCCTTAGCACTTTAAGAAATAAAGCTCACCTTTGGCGGTCTCAGAACCATTGGTTACATTACCAACGTTGCTTAGCAATGGGTAACCAGTGGAGGGTCGAAAAGTTGTATGTCAGGGGTTCAAGATGAGACATCCACGAACCCCACAAATCGTATTCTAATTTTTTCATTTTCGTACATTAAATAGATCATTTATTTTTATTATTTCTTAGTTGAATATTTCTAACTGGAAATATTTTATTTTTAACCAGTTGTATTCGTTAAAATGCTGGTTTTATAAACTAATCTATTTTCGTTAAAATTTTCCTGTTATCGTGTTATTTCTATGTTAATTTCGTGCGGTTCTTGGTGTATTTTGTATATAGATTTATTTACTTTTATGTTTTTTGATTTTGTATTTCTCATTTTGTATTTCATTTTTCTCATGATTTAGGGTGCTTAAACAAGTCTTAGTCCTAGCCCATATTAAAGAACATTTTATTTCAAGTCTATCGTTTCGATTTTTTATTTAAGCATTTTCAAGCTTGGCGTGCAATAATCAAAATCCTAAGAATTTTTTAGGTAATCAAATTCGACACTCCTGCTGTGTCCATGCGTTACGGTACTTCTTATTTTACCAATACACCACTTATTACCGGGGTCCTAACCAATTAAAAGGTTATATTAAGATTATCGATTTAAACTAAAAAAATAAATGAAATCGATTATGGTGAGAGTTAATTTTTTCCATAGTAACTTATTGATTTTAATTTTTAGATTTTCCCAAACATTCCCAAAAATTTCTCATTTTGTCCTAAAAGCTCTACAAAACCTATTTCGATATGATTAGAATTTTTTGTGAAGATTAATGATTTTTGTAGGTATTAGAGTTTTTTATTTTTTAATTATCCATTTTCTTATATGTTATATTTATTAAAAACAAAAACAAGTAAACACAAACTAAAGTTTTTAATTGTTTTTATTTATAATTATACCAGGAAAGATTTAACAGATTTCTAATTTGAATTTTTATACTGAGCTGGGTGTTGGGCCAGAACACAAACGGCCTTGTAAGTGTTTAAATGAATCGATAACACACATGCAAATATAACATGCACATTTAAAATCAAACCTATTAAAACACCAATTAACCCTATCAAAATGCGAGAAAGAAAACAATCAAATATAAAATTATAAAACACAAAATAAATTAAAATAATAACAAAGTGCAACAAGATCCGCACGAAATAAATATAAACATAACACGAAAACCCAACGATTTTGACAGAAATTTGACAATTTATTAAAAAATGCGAAATTTCATGAAAATGAAATAAAAATCAAATAATTTGAATTAGAAATAATTCAATTAAAAATCTAAAAAACAAATTGTCAAATAAATTCTCAGAATAATAAAATTAAAGATTAAAATATGCCAGAAAATTCCAAGGTCAAATTTTGTTTTACTAAATCAAAAAGAACACGCAAGGTTAGGGTCATACAACAGGTATATATACCGATTCATTTTTACACAATTTTAATCGTTTTTACTCGTAAAACAGTTTTCAAAACTTGAACGTTATTTTCACTATGTAAGTGAGAGTTTTATTTGAAAACTCTCTCCACGTCGCATCCTCACAACCTCGAGTGTCGGCGTGGGGGGAGCGATATATTTATGCTTGTTTTATGAATGTGTCGGGTAAATTATATATTTTTCATTTAATAAAATATTTATATAGCATAAAAAATATTTATATAGCATAAGTGCGTGGAAAATCGCGAATGATTCATGCCCGTGAAGGCCCCGGCGTTCGGAACGCAGGAGCTGGAACGTCAATATAGTTCCTTATAGCGGAAGAGAGGAAAGAGGAAATAGTATTTTGGCTGTTTCCTCGTCTCTCAAATTCCATAAACTCGACTTAAATTTATATTCACATACGGCTCAAAATCATCACACGAGTAGTCCAGTGGGCACTCACTAATTATAATATAAACACATTGCGCCAAAGGTCAATTCAGGGGAAGGTACCGGGGAAAATAGAAAAACGAAATCGTTGTTATAAGCTTAAAATATGTATAGAGATTTAAATAACATATAGGTTTGAAGTTAAAGATACCGGTTTACAACAAATCCAATAATCAATTATTATATACCCTTACAGTTATAAAATTCTGAAATCCTGATAAGAATCAATACAATGGTTGAGTAATACGTAAAAGCATATAGCGGCTATAAACACCTAACATCACGTTGATGAGAAAAGTAGATTCCCTTAGAAAAAATGTGTTAATATCATTAATCAAGAAGCCCAACATCACGCTGAGAGTCGATAAAAATACCGCGAAAAATAAAGTAACGCAGTTAATATACCGCTTAATACTATGATAAGAATCAATAGCATTGCCCTAGTAAACGTAAATTTATGCGAATACTCTAAATATCCGATGCCGCTTGAGAATTGGTAAAAATTTACTTGAAGGGAGAGATAAAATTGTACAGATACTATAATGAAGCTTCGTGTTTCTTGTGCGGTTGGGGCGAGACTTAGGAGGAGGGGCAACGTGGGTGCGGGTAGAGATGACTGTCATCCGTGCATCAATGCAATTGCGAGTTGGGCTGTGCGACGGCGTATAGTTGTCAGTATCCGCGATCCTGCCGGCCGTGATATCTTCTTCTACATTTGCCAGATATTGCCTGGCTCTGATCACTTGGAAGTCGACCTGGCGCTGGTGGTCCTCGAGACGTAAAAGGAGGGATCGGGCCTGATAGCGGATTTCTTGGGCCGGGTTTCGGCCACGTTCTCGTCTGCCCGCTGCGAACGGCAGCGCATCATCCTCTACAGGTCGCGAGGTGTTCCATTAAGGCTCTCTCTGTTGGGACACCGTGAAGCCCGCATTCCGCATGGTTCACCGCCATTGATCCGCAACCTGAGTGGGGATACGAAGAATGGTTCCAGATACATCTGAACAAGATTTAATTAAATTGAATCATTTAAACTTTTCTGGCGGTAAATATCATGTTCCTCGTCTGGAATCTCTTATGCCTAAGAAAAAGACAAAATTCCTAATATTCAAAATAGTGTAATACTTCAACAACATTGACATTATTTTCAAAAAAAAATTAAAAATTAAAATCAAAAATTTTGTAAATTAATCTTACAAATGTAAAATAATTCCAAGCATTTAAAATACCTAAAAATTCATTTAGATTAAATTTAAAATCATAAAATTAATGAAATCATATACTCAAAACCTAATGAGGTTTTGATACACTGCCTGCTGTTCTTAAATGGTTGAAACTCGGTTAACTAATTAGTTGAATTTACGTGTATTAGGTAACGAAATTACCGTCGCCAAAATTGAGTAAAAGTTCTCGCCTACCATTGATTACTTGATCATCCACCCTTATGGAAATTGCTAATCGTAAGTAATACTAATGAATCGAAAGTCGTCTTCTCTTAATTTGATAATGGGGTTATTATCCAAGTATATTTTATATGGATCGTCGTTGACCAAGGTTATCTAGTCAGGTTGGGATTTTTCTTTTTCCAGAAAACAATGTTTACAAATTCTTAATTCATTGTCATCGGATCATTAAATTAAAAGAAATATTCGGCTATTTTAATGATAACGAACCTAATTAGTAATTAATTATAGTGACGTCCAAATCATTATCTAGCTAAATAAAAAGTAATAATATAAATAATTGAATAAAATAATGATCACAAAAATTAACATACTTATATAAAAGGTATTTGAAATTATTCACAGTAGGGGCTAGGATACATTATGACTATCTACTGCTAATCGCATCATTAGTTAAATAAGCACAAAATTAAAATTAAAAGGTTTTTTTGCGAAAAGGGATTCACAATAACTAAATTTGGATTATTTCATCTTATCTTCGTTATCAAGTTTAGTCATTTTGGCATGGTTTGGTTATTAACTTATCGATAACCTGGAATCTGTGAGGATGCATCGAATAATGGGATACTTCCTCGTTGGAAATGGTTTGGTCTTCTGCATTCTCGTAATTATTTCAAGGGAAATATTTTGAACTAATCGGATCGTTTTCTATGGCTAGCGGATTACGCCATCAAAAAAAAAATCCCTGCGTAATTTTCGATCATCGGCTACTTTAGTTATGAATGGGTTCGGTAGCGTATATTTCCTTGAACTAGCTTACAAAATCACGGTGGGTTGGGATCTGGTATGTTATATGTTCTTCTAATCCATCATGGTTAGCGATTTTCTTAACCCAGAAGGTACCGTTGAGATTGTCGTGGTAAGATTTTATCTAGGACTCTCACAGATCAACGACAAATTTATGAAAAATAAAAATTTACTTGACGGTCGGACTCTTGGATTTAGGACATTGTCATCGGCCGATATTCTGGTCGTCGTGTCTCCAGTTGTCTGATTCCTTTGGTGATACATTTCTAGTTTTTCAATAATATTTTCTGTCAGTCCTGGCTGGTCGATATTCCATATATAGCTCGGCGTAATCGAAGGAGTAAGCAGGTGTACGACTGCTAGAATTGCTAGATGGATTTCGGTCTACGCAGTGAATACTCCTAGTAAAGGTTACGCCGATTCGTAATATCAAGGAAATCCTCTGCCTGGCGAGTATGTGTGTGATTTATCGTTCATTTTTATCGCTATCACCCCGATGAAGCACTGGTGTTGTGGGTGTGTAATGACTTATTGATTCTGCACTAAAAAATGTCACGATATGCACTATTCTTGGGTGCGTGATAAGACGTGCGTGACCTAGTGTGTACACACTAGCTGTAGTCGGCTAATTGGATTTTGCCCGTGGGTCGATGCCTTAATGTAGACTATTCCCTCCAAATATGTTTCAGTTTTGTCATGGGTTCAATATTCTGGATAGTAAAGGGTTCGTTCGTTTCTAATTAACCAGATTTATGTTTTAACTTTCAGTAAGTTGTCGTTGCATGAACACACTTAATCGGGCAATATGGTCGGAAAACTCGATTAGTATCGATTGGAAACCTACTGCTCACTCTGCCAGCTCGACCATCAGATTCTTTCTAAATCCACACGGATTACGTAGTTACCTCATGATTTGGAATTATTTAAGGGATCTCGTTGATTTGGTTTATGGATTGTTCGCTCACACTGATTGTTACCCATCTGATCTCTTGTGTGATATTTTATGGTATATTTTGGGATTACCTAATTACACTTCCTCATGTATCATTTGCCTGTTATGTTTAGGGTAAATTAATTTGGATTTTTACCTTATTTTTATAATGATTTCAATTATTGGGAAATTTTCTTTTGATTCCATAATGTTTATGAGTCGCATTTCTTAATTTATCAGTTTCTCAATTTTATTCGGAGTTCATATTGGTAAATCGTGGTTTTCGTATGTTGATTTTAATTTATTCTCAAAAATTCGTTAACTAAAAAATTAATTAAGGCAAGACTTAACTTTACATATTTTATAGTTCCGTAGTTTGGATTTTATTGAGTTAACATATTCACTTTTGTGGTTACAGTAATTACGCTATTTTATTTTGTCCTCAAGCTATCATATCGAATCTTACTAGGACATTAAAAATTTAAATTAGCCGCCTTAATCTACGTTTATTAAATAGTAATATCGACTCTCAATGTGACGTTAGTAGTTTATAACCGCTACGGGAATCTTAGGTTAACTCAAATGATTTTGACTATCTATACAGCATTAAAAGCCTATAATAACAAAGGTTCATAACTATTGCTTTATTGATGTTAGCACGAGACTACAACTTAAAATTTATAACTATATTTCATTTTAACTAAGAATATACCTATTGAGTTCATAACGACTACTTGAATCTATAATTTATTTAAATTCGTAACCTTATTAATTATTATAAGTTCATGGCAACCGTTCAATATTTATGATTTCTTTAAATTCATATCAATAGCTTGAAATTTATGGTTATTTTAAATCCATAGCAACAGTTCAAATTTATAGTTGATTTAAATTCATAACAACGATTTCATTTTTCTATTTCCCCGTTACCTTTCCCTTGGTTGACCTTAGGCGCATTGTGTTCATTTTATAGTTAATAAGTGCCCACTGGACTGCTCGTGTGATGATTTTGAGCAGTATGTGAATATCATTTTAGGTCGAGTTTATGGAAATTGAGAGACGAAGGAACAGCCAAAAGACCACTTCCTTATCCCTCTCTTCCTCTATACGGAATAATACTGACGTTCCAGCTCCTGTGTTCCGCACGCCGTGGCCTTCACGGGCACGAATCATTGGCGATTTTCCACGCACTTACACGAGTTCGAATAGTATGTTGGATTTTAATGACTTGAAGTGTGTTTTGGCTGTGGGCCGGAAAAATTTCGACAATTTAAAACAAAGTTTGATATTATTTAAATATTTATTAAAATAAAAATATAATTTACCCGATCCATTCAACATAAACAAAAATATCATAAAAACATTGCTCTCCCCACACCGACACCCAAGCAGAGTTCCATTGAGGTTGCGAGGATGCGACGTGGAGAGAGTTTTCAAATAAGAAAAAACTCTCACTTACATCGTGAAAAAAACTGTTTTACGAGTAAAAACGATTTCAAGTTTTGAAAAACTGATAAAAATTGTGTAAAAATGAATTGGTATATATACCTATTGTACGACCCTAACTTTGGGTGTTCTTTTTGATTTAGTAAAACAAAATTTGACCTTGGAAATTTCTGGTATATTCTAATCTTTAATTTTATTATTTTGAGAATTTATTTGACAATTTTTTCTTTAGATTTTTAATTGAATTATTTCTAATTCGAATTATTTGATTTTTATTTCATTTTCATGAAATTTCGCAATTTTTAGTAAATTGTCAAATTTCGGTCAAAATCGTTGGGTTCTCGTGTTATGTTTATATTTATTTCGTGCGGATCTTGTTGCACTTTGTTATTATTTTAATTTATTTTGTGTTTTATAATTTTATATTTGATTGTTTTCTTTCTCGCATTTTGATAGGGTTAATTGGTGTTTTAATAGGTTTGATTTTAAATGTGCATGTTATATTTGCATGTGTGTTACCGATTCATTTAAACATTTACAAGGCCGTTTGTGTTCTGGGCCAACATTACTATTTTTAAAAAAATCGTTTAAATAAACATTAAGATTGAAAAATTCTTACTACAGCAATTAAAACTCCATTTATTCATGACGGACACGAAAATATTCCAATAATGAATTTAAAATTTTATCAAACAAGATAGAATAAATTTCCAAAATGAACAATTCCATCGAGGAGAAATCTTGCTTCGAATCGACCCGGAGAATAGGGCGAAAAAGGGGCATGAGCCGGATCCCATTGCGATCACCATAAGTTTTCCTAGCATTATTTGTTATCTAATTAAAATAAAGTAAGAGTTAAATAAAATAATAACGACATTAAACTCACGGTTTTGGAAATCGAAAATGACTATCACGGTAGCGTCGCATGTGTAAAATTAGGATCTTTACTCTTCACAAAAATTAAATTCGATCATAAATAAACCCTTGAGAAACATTTATTTAAAGTAACTCCACCCAGATCTGACAACCCCAGGAAACGAGATCTTTCTTCTACTGATAATCCTCCGAAAAATAGAAATCCTGAATTAGTAAAGAACTAAAATCCGAAAATATCTAGTCGTGAATAATACTTATGATCAAACTTGATCTGTGAGAGCCATTTGCCACGAAAACTCGAATAAATTAAAGTTTCTGAAATGTGATAGATAAACTAAAACCCATTTAAATCAAAATCTACCAGACACATCTTTCTTGTGTCATTTTCTTAATTCAATCTATCGATCTCGTGCCGCACACTATGTCACAGAAATCCAACGAGCACATCCAAATTCTTAGACGGCATATACACACACACTAGACCGAGAATCTGTCTCTTCGTGATCGAACAACCCGACTTTCACGATGCACCTTCTGTATGGGTCGAATCTATCGACACACCAATAACTACACGCATTACAGTCTAGCCAATATATGATATGGCTAAATCGAAATAGTCAGTGCATAAAAATATTTCTTATCATGCAACACCAGACAAGTCAATTTGATAGAAGCGCCTCAATCCGATTCATAACTGGAATTACACCGCCAGACTTCAGCGTAGATGTCCCGAGTAAATTAGTTCTTCATTTTTAACTTCCGAAAGCGCATAAATTAGGTGAGATCAGGACAAGTATTAAGGGTTGAATGTAATTTGGTTATGATATATTGTACATTAAATTTACAATTGTTAAACTATTTCTAAAATATTTTTTTAATGTTAAGAATATTTTTATTTAAATTCAATTGTCGTGTTTCTCTTTTATGTATTTCGACGAATTTAAAATCAAGATTAATTTTAATTTAAATACAAATTTTGAAATCTATTAAATTTTTAATCTGATCGTAATTAGTTCCTCTCTGTGAAATTTTTGAATGTTTTTTCTTTACACTGTCCATATTTTCCGGTAATCCACGATTATTTTCCAAAGTTAAAATTATTAAACTAGAATATATTTTAAATTAATGTTTTCCTCATCTCCATTCACAGAAAGGTGGAATGTGATAATATGCTTATAAAGTCCTCAAATTGCATATTTTTCAAATATATATGTATATGTGTATATGTTAGTAAAAATACTTATAACAAATGACTCTGTCCATAATATTATTCCCAAGTATGTATTTTTTCCATTATGGGATTGTTGCGCATAGGGTAATCGTGTTTGTATGCTAGTTTTTTCACCAAATTATATTTTTTGTGTAAATGCACGTAAATTAGGGAAGTCGACCATAATATTTGTACTTTTCTAGTAAGTATGCACATTTTAACTATAGGTAGGTATATTTTGTATTATATTAGACCTTAATTTATGGTTAAACGTACCCTAACTTATGACCTTGGGAATATGTAAATAACCTTACTTAACAGCGATTTCGCGGAATCCTATCGAAATATGCAATTTGGCCTTAGGAAAATTCGTTCAATAAATTTCTCACCGAATCTTTTATTCGTTTCATGGTAAAGCATAAGTCATAATCGATGTCCCACACCGCCAGATTCCATTCAATAGCACTTTATAGCGTAAGTTGGATTTGCAGTTTTTTTTGTTTTGTCTTGTCTGCCAATTTCCTTTTGTTTTGATAGTTTTATCGCATTAATTTAAACATTCTTTGAATACGTAGGTTTCATGAAAACATTAATTAAAATAAATTCATTATTTATTGATAAATATTAGGAAAATTATTTAAAAATTTGTCGAGTCAAACCCGTAATTTAGCAGCAATATTAAGTGGAATAAAGTTAATTTAGGTTTTATTTGTAATTTAATTAATTCTGAGCACGTTTTATAAATCAAATATGTTTTAGTGGTTTGAGAGCCTGACGGAATATATTTCCGTCTCTATTTTTAATAATTGAAACTGGTTGTGATTATAAGTATACTACAATTTTCGAATTTTACTTTAATAAACTTACTAAATTGATATGAGGCGGTTTCCGTTAAAGTGAATAAAAGGTAGTGTTGAGCCAGCACACCAATAGCCTTGAGAATTGTTTAAATGCATCAGCAATACAGCACGAAAACCCAGCACCAAGAAAACTTAAAATACAATATACAACACCAATTAAACACTTTAAAATCTGAGAGAATATAAATAAATATAAAATCAAAAACATAAAAATAAAATTAAAATAATAACAAAATGCACCAAGATTCGCACGATACCTACACAAATATAACAAGAAAACACAACAAATTCGACGAAATTGAAAAAATTAATAAAAGTTCATTAAAATGAAATTTAAATCGAAAATTTGAATTAGTAATAATTCAATAAAAATCTTAAATAAAATATTATAAAAATAAATCAAAAAATAATAAAATTAAAGAATAGAATTTACTAGAAAATAACAAGGTCGAATTTTGTTTTACTACATCAAATTTCACACGCGAGAAAAATAGGTATAAATACCGATGTGTTTTCACAAATTTTCAGTCTTATTTTTCAGAGAAAAATTTCATTACAAATTTTAACTGGTTGTATGGCTGGTTGAGAGCCGTGCATTCAGGCAATAAACACGGGTAAGTGTTTTGCCTGAACACGATCACTCTCAACTGGTGCAATATTTATTAGTTGATTTTTTCGAAGAGAATTGATGGGTAATTTTTCAATTGAATTTATGTATGACTTTTCAGATCGAATTGATGGATGATTTTGTTTATGGATAATTTTGTTTTTCCAATTGAATTATGGATGATTTTTTTGAATCAAATTTGTGGGTAATTTTTTAATTGAATTTATGGATGATTTTTCAGATTAAATTTATGGATAATTTTGTTTTTCTAATTGAATTTATAGATGATTTATCGAATTAAATTTATGGGATTTTTGAAGTAAATTTTATGGAATGGATACAATGAATTTCAAATGTATGTAGCCGATGTAATATGCTGAATAAATATTTTATATCTACAGCCTTAGTGCATCGAAACTTTTATTCCAAATGCTATGGTAAATTATTATTTGTTATTCCTTTTTCCGGCCCACAGCCGACACATCACGCAAGATAGTAAAATCAACATAGTACAGATGCATGTAAGTGCGTGAAAAATCGCCAATGATATGTACCCGTGAAGACTCAGCGTGCGCAACGCAGCGGTCGTAACGTCAATATTATCCCTATAGCTGAAGCGAGAAATAAGGAAGAAGTCTCTGGCTGCTTCCTCGTTTCTCAATTCTGTAAAATCGACCTAAAATTATGTTACATACGGCTTAAAATCATCACACCGAGTAGTCCAGTGGGCACTCAGTAAATATAATATGAACACAATATGCGTCTAAGGCCTATTAAAGGGAAAGGGTACTCGGGTTAAATTAACTGAAATCGTTGTTATAACTATTTTGATTAACATTTTGAAATAAATAAAATTTATTGGGAATCATTGAATTCAATTAAATTGAAATTATTAAAAATAACCATTGATTGTAAAAGTAAAGTGTTTTATTGGGATTAACATTTTGAAATAAATAAAAGTTATTGGGAATCATTGAATTCGATTAAATTGAAATTATTGTTAAAAATTAAAGCAACCATTGATGGTAGAAGTAAAGTGTTTTATAGCTAAAAATCTAAGTAAATGTTGGGTAAAGATAATTTAAACGCTCGTAAATTATTGATTAGGGTATTAGCAAATAATTTCATCAGTTAGATTATTATAATTCATTTCAATAAAAGCAATCCGATCTTTGGGTAAGAACGAGTAATGCGTTGATCTAATCCAAATCAACCCCGATAAAAATGAAAGCAACTGAGAATCGAATTCATTGATTTCAAATAAAGAAACGTATCAATTAAAGGTGAAACGATTTTCGAATAACAGCATGAAATCCCTTAATTAAATTGCTGATTAAAGACCCAAATTTTCATTGATTAAAGCAAAGGAAAAGTCTTAAAACAAAGTAATCATTCAGTTAAATGTTAAAAACTATTGATAAAAATAAAATAATCTGTTGATTAATAATCCAAACCTCATCGATTAAATAAAAGGAGAAACGTTAGGAATTAAAGATTTATTATAAAGTAATCGTTTAGTTAATTGCTAAAAATTATTCACTGATTAAATAAAAGGAAAAATTACGAATTAAAAATAAAGCCCTCATTTGGTTGAAGCTCGAATACGTTCGATAATAATAAAATAATTTGTTGATTAATAGTACAAACTCATTGCGTAATAAACGGAGCTTTTCCTTTGATTTAATTAGATGGATTAAAATATATAAATTCCTCACTTAAAACTTAGCAATTCAGAATAAAATGGGGTATAAAATATTATTCACTGACCAAAATAAAATAAAGTCTGATTAACATAAAGAAATCGTGATTAAAAGAACCAAAATGAATGAATCAACAAATGAATACCCATCCGTTAGTGAATAAAATTGACAAAAACCCAAGTTAACACTATGGTAAAAAGGCAGGGATAAAATCGAAACTGATCCGAATTAGAACGCGAGCCGATTAATAATATTAGATTCAACTTGATGATAGCCATTCAGTTTAGAAAGATTTTCTCGATATCTGACGAATATCCTGACGCCAAACGAATGACTAATAAGTTAATAAATACACCAACAAAATCACAAGAAATTAACTTACGACGCGCTTAAAATCCGATATAGACCAACTTAGACGAATAAACATATCAAATGATGAATATCGAAGTGATGCTTGATAAGGAGTCCCATCATTAGAAAGTCTACGCACACTCCACAACCGAAATTTGCACTAAGTCGATAATAGGAGTAGCCGATCGTTAACTAAATTAACTTGAGAGAATCAACCGGAAACCGGAAACCTACCTTGAATGAATCTAACATCCGCTCGATCGAAGGGATTGACGTTTCCGCCAACATCGTCCTGACAGGATGTGACTAAATTGAATATCGCCAAATTAAGTACAACCTGTAAACTTTAACTCTGTTTCGAATAAACATTAGCATCATAGAATAGCGGATTTTAGAATTAGTCTAATCAATATCGATGTTATGTATTAGTAAATTGTAACTTCATGTTAATTAATATGACTTTTATATATTTAATACATTTCAGAATTAATCCCAACCAGCAGTAGGTAATTGGTAAACCTTAAATCAACCTCAATATCTAATACCATAGCGGATCCTTTGAGTTTTGAAACTGATTTTTTAACAGATAGTAGCACTAAATACTTAGTAAATTTTAAATGAATCTTAATTAGCAGTAATTCCATCCACTTAACAAACATTAATGCCTGATAGATAGTGGATTTTCGACTCACCCATCTGCCCAACACTAAAAATATTATCTAACATGTTCTAATTATTACCATCATTAACAAGAGTTATGAGGAGTTAGCCAACAGAATACATCACACCAGGAACGCACAGATAAATAACCTTAGTCGTTTCGAGTTGTAATACTAATCAAGCTAGTAGAGTGTAATCGGTCTAAGAGCAATAATATAATCAACGTTTAGTCTAGTATTATTATAAGCCGACGACTTAATCGAATTTGATAACGATAACAATTTAGATATGCCTATCAACCAAATCACCATTCAAGTAGCAGAGGAACCACACCCAGGAGAGGTACCAACAGCCGCCGCGACCACCGAACAACTTCCACCCCGGCGGTCACACCCGACTACTTGGCGATTGTTGGGTCTCAAATCCGATCCCTGTGGACTCGCCGGACAACAATACCCGGCCGAAGAAATATATGATCACGCCAGAAATCTCCTCACCTTCTGGGAACAAGTACAAGAGCAAGTGGACCTCAATGTGGTCAAAGCCCGGATGTACCTCACGAACGTGGAGGAGGACATCCGCGTCGGGCTCATCGCGGAGGCATACCCACCTCACCCAGTCCGCGACACCCGACGGCCCTATACAGTGGCGGCTCTGAAGAGGAGTTTAGAGAGAGAATCCCCGGAAGATGTACTATAGTAATGACGAAGTGTTGTAGAAATTGATTTAAATATTAAGTGTTATTGTTTTTCTTATTCGATATTATATCTCTTAGATAAACTAACTTCATACAATTTGTTTAATTAAATAATAAAACTTTGATTTAATGAAGACAAAACAGAATTTAAATGCTCTCCTATTATAGTGATGTCATCCCTACAACTTCTACAAGCGGAACTGGAACGGGCAAGACAATCAAATGCAGAGTTACTCGCCCAAATCCTTCAATTAACTCGAGAGGCTCAACAGTTAAAAGCAAACTGGGTTGATCCAACAAAAATGAGAGCTGTATACCATCGACTCACAGCGGCTCAGAAGGGTTGGGAGGAAGAGCGGCAGCTCAATCAGAGTCTGCGCACTCAAATTCGGGGACTCGAAGTCGCCCTAGCAGTATGCCGGGAGGGTGAAGCGGTCACTTATCCGCTCATCTTCGCCCCAACCCAAATGCCGCAGACAACCACCAAGCCAACAGAACAACCCATCAACAACCGTCGACCGGGACGTAAGGAACGTGCCCGACGTCGAGCAACGCAGCTGCAAAACGCCAAACAATAAATATTCCATATGTGATTGATTCAAATAGAGTAGTTTTAGTCTTAGTTGAGTCGTTTCTTTGGAATGGCATGTCAGTATTGTCACAAGTAACCTTATTACGTCTCAGTTTTCTACAGTCAATTAAGAACGAATCCTGTATAGTATGAGGGACAGAGCTAAGCGAGCACAGGTCTTCTATCGACAGCTCGTGAACCCGAGGATTGTCCGAGCAACTATAGTACTAGCACATGGTACTCAATTTTTGCGGGCAATCCACCACTTGAACACATTACCAACGTTGCCTAGCAACGGGTGCCAAGTGGCGATCAGTATCATTTTGTATGGCGTTACGAGGGCAACCACCGATTAGTTCAACCAAACAATGAAACCCTGTAACCCACCAGTAGTAGAATAGAACATGGCACGAAAATTTGTGATTGTATTTTTTTCATTCAGTGGAACCAAGAGCCATTATCCGGGTTCCCGCACAGGCCGCTGATCGATGGCGACAGGCCATGTGGGATGTGGGCTTTACCGTATCCCAGCCGAGAGAACCCCAACCAAACACCTTACGTCAAACAGAAAGGGTTGAGCTACCGTTCGTAGCAATAAAACGAGAATCGGGCCAAAACCCGGCCCAGGAAATTCGCGATCAGGCCCGATTTCTCCTCTCACGTCTCGAGGACCACCAGCGTCAGGTCGATTTCCAAGTGGTCAGAGCCAGGCAATATCTGGCAAATGTAGAAGAAGATGTCGCGGCTGTCAGAATTGAGGATACTGACAACTACACTCCGCCGCGCAGCCCCACTCGCAATTGTGTTGACGAACGGATGAAAGTTAACTCTACTAGCACACATGTTGCCATTCCTCCGAGGTCCCGCTTCAACCACACAAGAAATACAAAACGACCGGTATATGTGTATCGTGAGCGCCCTCATGCTCAATCGGCCGTTGAGAATCGCGATGATGGGTTTCACAGAATTACCCACTTTCACCAATAACTTGAGTACAGACTATAAAAGCTTGATAGAATTTAGTGAACTTAATATTAAACTGAATAAATGATTAGTTGTTTTTTTCCATTTTCTTCATTTTTTTTGTTTCATAATGGTAATGTTTGTATGATCAGTTAAATAATTTAAGATTGGTAGACAAGAATTAATGTCATTATTTACAGATATGGAATCACTAAAAATTTTACAGAAAGAGTTGGAACACGCACGGAGTATTAACAAGAATTTCTACGAGCAGATTATCCAGTTGGCAAAAGAAATCCAACAAACAAAAGCCACCTGGATAGAACCAAAGAAAACAAAGTTGCTTTATCAAAGGCTCACGGCAGCACAAAAGGGCTGGACGGAAGAAAGGCAATTGAACCAAAGCCTGAGTACCCAGATAAAGAGGCTAGAGGTAGCATTGTCTGCCTGCCAAGAAGGAGCGGCAGTGACATATCCCCTCGTTTTCGCTCCTGCCCAACTAGCCTGCCGAGAGACAACAGCAGATCCAAAGACCAGACCGGAGGCTAGTGGTTATCGACCCGGACGTAAAGAGCGGACTAAGCGCCGAGCCGCTCGATTATTAAACAACCCGTAATTGACGAGTCGAAATGTGTTGTTTCTTTTACAAAATATATAATTGTTGTTATTTAAATGTTAATTCGTAGAAGTAGCATGAGGACATTGCACTGCATGAATGAGAAGTTTACACGAGAATTATGAATACGAATGATGACATTGGGACCTAAAAATCAAAAGCGAGCACAGATCTTCTATCAACAGCTCGTTGAACCCAGAGATCGTTCGGTCAATTACAGCATTAGTAATAGCGCTCACTTTTTGCGGACGATCTACCCACTCCAACACAGTTCCAACGTTGCCTAGCAACGGGTGCCGAGTGGCAAGCAAAAGAATATTTATATGGGGTTGTCTGGGTAACCACAACATAGTTTAAATATCGCTACCCAGTAACCCACCATGGGTCTGAGAACTTGTATTTATAATTCATCGAATCAATTGATCTTTCATGACTTTGCTGCACTGGCCTTTGCGGGATTCTGACTTGCCTTTTATGGCAATTAAAAATTATATGAAAATAAAAAAACCTTAACAAACAATCTAGAATAGAGCAATTCACGGTATGAATGATTAAACAAATAAATAAAATAATAAAATAATTATATAGCAACCAATTCCTTAACATCTCCAGGTACTAGTTGATCCTTTTGTAAAGCAATAGTTGCATTGTTAGCTGGTGATTTAGTAATTTGTTAAGTAGAATTCCCATCGTTCGTTAATAGGTGAAATTCTTTTTTAGAAGGCGCTAAATCTAATCAGAATAGTTTTAGCTCAACTAATCTTTGAGGCATTAAAAATGTAGAATTCCATCGCATTGGGCAAATATGTGTCTTTTATTTTGTAATCAAAATACAGCTATAAACTATTACAAAATAAAAATATGTAGACATACAAGGTTACTGTATTATAAGGTTGTGGGATTATAATGTCAGCCTCTGAAAACACAATAAGATTTAGATATAAAATATTTATTTTTATCTCAACATTCCTCCAAAAATATCTAGTATATAATTTCACGATGACGTATGCAATATAGGCGGCGTGTTTTTCGTAATCACCCAACTTTATAATATACTAATCTTGGTATAATTATACATAAATATTTTTTAAATTTTGTGTTTTTTTCTCTTTTTGAAATCTAAATGTTGTAGTTTTTGTTTTTTTATAAATAACCATAAAATTTCGGTTAAAGGTAACCAGTTTATTTATGAATATTTTTTTGGTTTCGGATATGGTTAGTGAAACATTTAGAAAAATAACGGTTAACCGGTTGTATAAACCGGTTTCCATCCTTGATATAAATCAATGGAATTCTTAGGTGTATGTTATAATGTACACACACACACACACACATATATATATATATATATATATATATATATATATATATATTTATATATTACTCTTTTTATTTAGTCTGTCAAATTCGTCAATATGTCAACTGAGCCCTCAAAAAAGCCAAAGAAATATATTGAAATAAATTAATTTAACGTTTACAATTGAAAATATCATTATTTCAAATATCTTTAACGAAAATGGCAAAATAAAGTTGAATTATCTTAAGAGACATCATTGAGAAATGTCCTAAATCGTCAGCGCCATCGCATCAATTAGCTCATCTCTTGATCGCATAACCTTATCGTATAGTATTATTATAATTATTATTAATATTATATTGAAAACACAGTATTGTAATAATTATATATTTATAGCAGGCTGGTATCTGATCTTTGTTTAATCCCAGAACGTAATGAAGCATTACTGAAAGAACGAATATATTGTATTGGTCTTATGTTTACTAGCCAACCTTCGACTTTGTTTTGTTTACTTTTACGATGGTCTTGGAAATTGTGTACTTCTTCTTTCCAGAATTCTGTCACTTTCTTCTTAACTATATGAAGATTATCCATGCTCCCGGCCGTAAAAGAATAAGCACACATCATTCTTTGATGCTTATTTGACCAAAAGAATTCACTGACGAATGTTGAGACTTGATATTTATTATATGCTTTCTCTATGAAATTATCTTCAGTTATATCTAGAATCTCTTTAAACCTCGGATATGTTTTAGAATTTATAGGAATATCATTTTCTTTACAATAGTCTAAGAAATCTTCTTCATCTTTGACTAGACTTGTTCGTATATTACGACACCTCAAGAAATCAAGGCGTGATCTTTGACAATCCGGGGTCCAGATAATAAAGTTCCATGAATTTGATTCTTTCAGATATTTTGTACCTTCGGGATATTCATTCATTATTCGATAATAATTTAGTAAACAAGATTTATTTTCTATGTATTCCTCATTCAAAGTTTCCGTATTATATAAGTGACCATAATGTTTAATAAATTCAGAGTCTATATCATTTGAAACCTTTCGAGTTTTATGCCAAGGACAGCACCAGTGGAGGTATTTATTCATTCCACGTGAAAAGCTGTTTTTCCATCATTTCAATAATATAATAAAAATCTCAATGATTCATATTGATATTTATTAATATTTTTTAATTATTTTAATCAAAACTTTTTAAATCTATGGCACCCCTATGACCGTAATTACTCTCCTATGATATATGACATGATTAAAGCCATCGCAAAGTCATTCATGCATGAATGCAAACTGCAAATTCAGATCCGCCGAGTTTTATTGAATTTAGTCACCTATTTTCTAAAAAATATTTTTTTATCCAAAATTTACTTGAAAAGAAAAACATTTTTATACTGTTTTGAAAACCATCAAATAGAATTTCTTCCAAAAAACTGCAAAAAAGATGGAAAAACTCTGGAATTCAGCAGAGATAAGATTTAGATTTTCGAAAGTTATACTCATCTTCCTTCGCGGATATCGGATTATTTTCAGGGGCCTTCAGCACTCCACTTGTTTTTCACAGTTCACCTTTTGAGTTTCAATGGAGTTTCCCATATACCTTAAAGCACTCCCATCACAGAGGAACAAACAGGTAAGTAGTGCAGATATAGGGCAAGCGGCTCCACCCACCCTAAATCAGGGTACCGTGAATCTAAGTCCCAAAATTGAAAACTGACAAAATTAAAATTTTGTCAAGTCAACTCAAGACTCTTTTTTCCACTTGTGAATTTTTCACTTGTAAATTTCCGATTTGGTAATTTACAACTTGAGAAAAAACTGAAAAACGGCAATGGAACCGTTCGCTCTATATCTGCACTACTTGTTTAATTGACAATATTTGAAATTTTTAAATTTTGAATATTTTAAATTTTGAAAATATTTAAATTTTCAAACATTCGCACATTGGTGATTTCACAGTTGAAAAATATTTATTCACAAATTCACAAATTTCTAATTTTTTAATTGTAAAAATATGGTAATTCGAGAAAAATCATTTTTGTAATTCTTGTAATAAATATCTTTCAAAAGCTCACAAAGCAAAACTAAAATTCACCAAAAAATGTCTCACACTTCACACTTCTGGGGGAGATTTACAACAATTAAGTTCTAAACTTCCAGAATTTCCATGGGCAAAATATCTAGGAGAACATCATCTTCCAAAAAACAATTATTTGGGTTGACGGGGGCTCAAGTGTGTTTTAAAAAAGAACATGCTAGTGTTTGCTAAATTCATAATAAAATAATTAAACTAAAAATGGATTTAAAAATTTGTAATAAATGTAATATTGAAATATCAAATGAATCTTTTAAAATTATTAATAAAAAACGAAAATCCTATTTTCTTGGTATGTGTAAACAATGCGAAAGTATATATGATAAGATAAGAGAACAAAAATATAAAGAGAAACGTTTATTAGGCATAAGAAATTTGAAAACTACTTTACCAATTAAAGTATGTACAAAGTGTAATATTGAAAAACCTGTAAGTGAATTTAAGAGTAGATTAAAGAGGGATTATTATGTTTATAATTCTGAATGTAAAGAGTGTGAACGAAAATATGCACAAAATAATAAGGAAAAAATTAATGAACAGTATAAAAAACGATATAATTGTTGGGCCAGAACACAAACGGCCTTGAGAAATGTTTAAATGGATCGGTAACACACATGCAAATATAACAAGCAAATTCAAAATAAAACCTATTAAAACACCAATTAAACCCTATCAAATATGAGGAAAAAGAGAATTAAATACAAAATAATAAACATAAAAATAAATTAAAATAATAACAAAAATGCAACAAGATTCGCACGATACAAACACAAATATAACACGAAAACCCAACAAATTCGACAAAATTGATAAATTAATAAAAGTTCATGAAAATGAAACTTAAATCAAAAAATTTGAATTAGTAATAATTCAATAAAAATTCTAAATAAAAAAATTATTAAAATAAATTGAAAAATAATAAAATTAAAGATTAGAATACACTAGAAAATAACAAGGTCGAATTTTGTTTTACTACATCAAATTTAACACGCGAGGTTAGGGACAGAAAATAGGTATAAATACCGATTCATTTTCACATTAAAACACACCGTTTTTCAAACGAAAACCATTTTTTCAAACCATTTTGAATCAAAATTTGATTAAAAATCTATTACGAAATTTTTAGGTGAGAATTAGTTTTATTTGGAACTCTCTCTCCACGTCACATCCTCGCAACCTCGGTAGAGCTCTGCTTGGGTGTCGGCGTGGGGAGAGATGTATTTTTATGAAATTTTTGATTAAATGGATCAAGTAATTCTGTAATTTGTTTTTAATCTATATTAATACATATTTATGACGTTTAAAATTTGTTTTTCTTAAAGTTAATTAAACATTTGTCCAAATATTTCCGGCCCACAGCCAACACCTATCACAAGTTAATAAAATCAACATACAATTCAGATTCGTGTAAGTGCGTGGAATATCGCCAATGATCTGTGCCCGTGAAGATCCGGCGTGCGGAACGCAGGGTTGGAACGTCAATACTATCCCGTATAGAAGAAATGAGGAATAAGGAAGGAGTCTATTGGCTGCTTCCTCGTTTCTCATTTCTGTAAAATCGACCTAAATTATATCACACACGGCTCAAAATCACCACACCGAGTAGTCCAGTGGGCACTCATTAAATATAATATGAACACAAAATGCGTTTAGGGCTTATTAAAGGGAAAGGTTACGGGGAATAAATCAATATGAAATCGCTGCTATAAAAATTAAATTTCTAATGAATTAACTTAACTTTGAATTAAAATTCCTTAAACAAATCAACCCAAATTTCTATTAACTTTGAATTAGAATTTTTAATCAACTCAAATTTCTAATAAAATGGGGAATTCAATCAGGTACTGAGTCAAAGCCCACGCGCGTTTGTGTTGATTACCATTAATAATCGAAATATTTAAAACAAGTCCACTATAGTACGGTTGGTTTTATCATAAAATCTATAAGGTAGTCATCGTACGCTATTAAAAATCCCCAAAAACCCTTTATTAATCAGCATAAACATGGTAAAGCGATTCCTTTAATATTAAAAACGAAAGTAAAACCATATAAACTTTATTTCAGTAACATAAAATACTCGCCTACTAAAATTTTGGCATAAAATGACGAAGATAAATTCCGGACAGTAAGTAGAATAGTTTGATGTTACATATAGGATCCCGTCAGAACCCGAACCAAGTTTCATTAACATGATAGCGAATAAGGTAAATGAATCCGACAAGATGAATTTTGCGAACACGGAAAATCCCTGGAATTTACACCAAAATTAATTAATTAAATATATACGATAAATTACCGAATGACCAGAGAGAAACTTTCCAACAAAACCACTGGCGATCGATAGGAAAATCCAACGACATGAAGCTCCGCGACATAATAGCGTGGTTCGATTCCCTAAAATTACCGTATTATACGAAAATCATCATAACAAAAGCTAATTCATAAAACTTACCCGATAATTCACTGAATGAAAATCCAAAAGTTCAACTCGCCTAAACAATAATTCGTAAAATTTCAAGTTACAAAATAAGCAATCTTACTTCAACCAAAACTCGCTGACATTTCCGTCGATGTAAATATTCACCCATCGTGATCGAGTTGCGATTGACATTCATTTCCTGTTCGCCTGATTCATTTGCACTTTCATTAATATATTCATCGACGATAGCAGGATATCCATTATTTTCACTTGACCAAATCATGCATTCACCAAATATCTCAGGCGAGGATTTAGAACTTCAATCTCTGAATGTTGCAGAAGCCCCTCTAACAAGTAAGTTTTAATTAATTTTAATAACAAAATTCTGACCATGTTCGAGCCTTAGAAACAACCCAGAATCAAGACTATATCATCTTTTCCGCCAAGTGGAAACCCGAGTTAGTTAGTAAACGCTCCAGATTAAAGGCAACGACCAAATAAGCCATACCTGATAATGCATCGTGATAGTTCCGCACCAGACAAATCCCAAAATTCCTGACATTCCGCCGTTAAGCGCAACAATCATTTTCTTTTGTTGTTATGTACCTTCGTCAATCCAAATCGGTCTGCAGTGTCACAAATATTTAGTTAACAAGTACTACGCGAGAATTCCGGTCCTGATCACATAAGAAAATTGTTCGCCGATTCATTTTGGGAAAACGAATTTCTTGAATATTTACTTCAGAAACCTAGGTTAAAATCAAATCTCGTGGAAATAAAGATACTGGTTTGGCGATCGTTCCAAGTTCTTTCCTTTAAATTCTTCAGTCGAATCGTTAGATCATTCTATTATCATCATTCCCATTCGACCCAGGTATTTTTAATTGATCAATGGACCACACATTTAGCACGAATTTCGTAACTTTTGTAACTGTTTTATTTTGAATAGATAAATGGTAATTGTTAAAATCACTTTATTTTATAATTCGACAGAAGACCTATACATGTTTAACTATCCAGTTGTTGCTCCATAAAAAGGTAGACCACTTTATTTCTATTCAGAAAAATAATAAATGTTCAAAAAATATTTTGTAAGGCTTTCTTAAACAGTATTTATTTAATTTTCCTTTTATCTTATATTAATATTTAAATATATATCTAGTTGAATATTATAAATTTTAAATGTTAGTAATGAATAGACCATTTGTAATCTAAATAAGATAAAGTCATAAATGATTTGCAATTTTTCTTGTTAAACATGCCATATTTTAACATCCATAAAGATTTTCTCGAACGGACCCTTATGGCATGAGAATGCGTAACCCAGTAGTTCGGGAGTACCAATTTTCCTTGTTTCCAAATACCCACCAGATCTGTTAGTAACACACGCCCAACTTCGAGTTCCATGAGGTTTAGTGCATGAAAAATTAGTTAGTTCAGGTTTTTCTTTAAACGACGAGGGATTTTCTAGGATCGAGAACCACAAGATAACCAACCCCATCTAAAATACCAAGAGAAATACCGAGTAATAACATTAATCTCACCAATCTTTTCATTCAGGAAAATCTGGAGCTATCATTGAACTCCCCGCCCATATCGTGGAGCAATGGCGGCAGGCATGGAATCGGGTGTATCGAGAGCGATGCCCTGACATGCCCGAAGACGACAGGCAAGAGGATATCTCACCAGAAGAATTTATGCGACAGTTCCGACAACTGTCTGACGAACCAAGTCCATCCCGAGACATACTGGCTCAGGCCCAAGAACTCCTGGAAGGTCTCCTACAACACCAGCGCCATGTTGAGGCGGCCGTAGAACGGGCCACGAAATACTTGGCCAACGTCAAAGACGACCTAGCGGCGGGACGTCTGGCAAGTAGCTATCCACCTTCCCCGAGACCGACTCGAAATGCCAAGAGGCCAGTATTTGTGATCCCTGGCTACTCCCCAGAAGAAGGGATCAAGCGATTCCTCACAGACGAGTAATCATTTAAAACAATGACAATTAATGATTGGAATATTTTGTCATTTAGTAAAATATTAGAATTCTAGACTTAAAAATTCTTTTCTTCTTTTGTTATTGTAGATTCGTTTTATAAATATGTTTAAGTTTAATCACACTTATTATTATAGCAATCATCACAAATTTCAACCCTTATTATTCTAGAGATGGACCCCGTGAAATAACTACAAACCGAATTAACCCATGCGAGACAGGCCAATAAGAAACTCCATGACCAACTCGTCCAAATAGTCCGGGAAACTCAACAGATTAAAGCGACGTGGATAGAGCCACAGAGAGTCAAACCGTTATACCAAAAATTGGCCACGGCCCAGAAGGGATGGGCGGAAGAAAAGCAATTGGTCCAAGGACTGAAGACTCAAATCAGGGGACTAGAGGTAGCGTTGTCCGCCTGTCAAGAGGGAGCAGCGGTGACCTACCCTTTAGTCTTCGCCCCTGCTCAATTGGCCTATCGCGAAGCGAATACTACCATATCTACAACGTCAACTACTACCGCGACCACTACTCCAATCACCCCATCAACAACCAGTCGCCGACCTGGGCGTAAGGAGCGGGCTAAGCGACGAGCCGCTCGAATTGCAGATCAACTTGGATTTTTATAGCTTATGTGTTTAATAGATAAATAAAGTAGGATAGAGATCGTTGTTCATATATATGGTAGTTTCTGTATACATCTTGTTATATTTATATCATCGTAGTGGTTTGAAACAACATTGTTGAAGGGTTTAAAAAAGAAATACCACCCATTTTGTTTCCAAACTAATGCCGGTAAAACAGTTAAATAGACGATAGAAATTTAGACGCAAGGGGACCAAATAATTTAAAAGCGAGCATCGGTCTTCTATCGACAGCTCGTTGGACCCAGAGATCGTTCGATCAATAATAGTGTTAGCAATAACGCTCACTTTTTGCGAACGATCTACCCACTCGAACACAGTTCCAACGTTGCTTAGCAACGGGTGCCGAGTGGTAAGCGAAAGAATATTTGTATGGGGTTGCCTGGGTAACAACCATCTAGTTTCAAAATGTCAAAACCCAGTAACCCACCATAATTTAATTTCAATTTTATGATGGAATGACTTGCGAAAATCAAGGTTTTTATTGGCATATAGATCACACATTACCAGTTTCTAGTTTTAATTTTGAAGAAGAAAGACAAATAAAAAGATGTTTTAATTGGATAAATTTAAGACCTTTAAAATAAAAGAAGAATTTATCAAAATCGAATAAAATAATATTAAAAGAATATTTATTACAAGAAATTAAATTTCATTATTTTATGAATTTAGTAAATGCAACACCTTCAAATTGCGGGAAACTCCTAAATTCTTTTTCTACCACTTCATTAGAGAAATTTAATGAAGGAACTAGGGTAATGACCGATCCCATTGGTTAAAACGACAAAGAATAGATAGACAATCCGCAGCACTCTCTAATTTCGTTATGATTAGAAAGGTCTAATCAGTTTTAATGATTCCTTAAGATATAGTCCGACTCTCTTGGAAACTTGAGAGATGTTTCGCCAGGAACTCGTTTAGATATAAGACTTGATGAAAATGATAATCCTAAACCTAGAGAAGAACCAATAAATAGAGTTGATGCAGCGGCTTTAAAACATGATATTACTTATCGTCAAGAAGATATTCGTTCTCGTCAAAAAGCATATATTGATTTGATTCAAGATTTAATTGATATTCAAAATCCAACATTTTCTAAAAGATTTTCAAGAGCAATAGGAAAAATAGCAATGAAAACAAAGATAATGTTAGGTGGAGCGGAAGCGACTGTCTTCGGAGAAATACCAATGAACTCAGACAATGAAAATACTACTCTAGCGAATGAGTTACACAAGCGAGAAGCTTTTGCAACAGAGTTACATAAAGAATATAGAAAACCTAAAAAATATTTAAAAATAAAAGTTTTCAATAAAGATGATATTTGGTCAGCAGATTTAATTGTAACTGTAAATCCTAAAAATTATAAAAATTATAGATATATTCTAACAATTATTGATTTGTATACTCGATATGTTTGGGTTTTACCATTAATAAACAAAACAGGAAATTCAATTAAAGAATGATTCGAGTTTTTATTTGAAAAAACCCCAGATAGAATTCCAAAAAAATGATATGTTGATAATGGTAGAGTTTTATAATAAAATATTTGAAGAATTTAGACAGGAAAATGATATTGAAATTTAATCAACTTTTAATTCACCTGATGATAGATCAAATTATGGTTCACATAATCCTATAATTGAAAGATTTAATAGAACATTGAAAAATTGGATGTATAAAAAATTTACAGAACAAGGAAATAGAATTGGGATAAATGTATTACCAGAATTAATTAATAAGTATTGGTGGGTTTCTGGGTGTTGATATTTTGAAACTATATGATTGTTACCCAGACAACCCTATACAAATATCTTTCGCTTACCACTCGGCACCCGTTGCTAAGCAACGTTGGAACTGTGTTCGAGTGGGTGGATCGTCCGCAAAAAGTGAGCGTTATTGCTAATGCTATAATTTACCGAACGATCCATGGGTCCAACGAGCTGCCGATAGAAGGCCTGTGCTAGCTTTCGATTTTTAGGTCTCATTATTCTCCTATCTCTTTCAAATGTTAACCTATACTCTCATATCATTTATCTTTATGTCCATTCGCTTGGTCCTTCTTATAGTTGTCCGTATTGATGATTTTGCTATGGCCTGTAAACTCTTTGTTATGTAAGTATCCACACGGTATCTCTCTTATCCTTATCCCTGTTGTTGGGCCAGAACACAGATGGCTTTGTAAATATTTAAATGAAATATAACATGAAATTTAAACTCAAACCTATTAAAACACCAATTAACCCTACCAAAATGCGAGAAAGAGATCAATTAAATATAAAATTATAAACACAAAAATAAATTAAAATAATAACAAAGTGCAACAAGATCCGCACGAAATAAACATAAACATAACAGGAAAACCTAACAATTTGACCGAAATTTGACAATTTAACAAAAAATGCGAAATTTCATGAAAAAGAAATAAAAATCAAAAAATTCGAATTAGAAATAATTCAATTAAAAATTCAAAAAGAAAAATTGTCAAATAAAATTTCAAAATAATAAAAATTAAGAATAGAATATACTAGAAAATCACAAGGTCAAATTTTGTTTTACTAAATCAAATTTAACACGCAAGGTTAGGGTCGTACAATAGGTATATATACCGATTCATTTTTACACAATTTTAATCGGTTTTTAACCAGAATCAGTTTACAAAAACTTGAAACTAGTTCTAACTAGAAGCAGAGTTATCAGTGAAGATCTCTAATTATAATGTGAGTGAGAGATTTGTTCGATGCCCTCTCTCCACGTCGTATCCTTGCAAACTCGAAGGAGCTCTGCTTGGATTTCGGCGTGGGGAAGAGGAAGTTATGATATGATGTGTGCAAAGTTTATGAACCATTACGCTGTATTATAATATATTTTAAAATGAACAAAAGATTTTTCCGTCAATGCTTTTTAAGATTTTTTCTGGCCCACAGCCGACACCTATCGCAAGCTATTTAAATCTAACATAATATCGTAAATCGTGTAAGTGCGTGTATTACCGCCAATGATTTCGTGCCCGTGAAGGCTCCGGCGTGATGAACGCAGGAGCTGAAACGTCAATATCATTCCGTATAGGGGAAAAGGGTGAAGAGGAAATAGTCTTTTGGCTGTTTCGTCGGCACTCATTTCTTATAAACTCGACCTAAAAATTATTTACAACTCACGCCTCAAAATCACCACACCGAGTAGTCCAGTGGGCACTCTTAAACTACTAATATCAACATAAAACTATCCTAGGATCAATTTGGGAAAGGGCACGGGAAGAACGATTTCATTAAATTGTTGCTATGATCTTAAATGAAAGTAAAACTCTATTGATTCGTAAAGTGTTTAACGTCAACGAATAGTTAAAAAGTTAAATCCTAATTGAAAGGCTGAGGTTTAAAATCTGCATAAAGACCCACGAGAAATAAGCCGTTCACCCCAAACTAATGAATAACAGTAACAATCAAATTTTTATTATCTTTTTTTTGTGTTGTTTAATATATTTCCCACTTCGTTTTCTGACACGGAGTTTTAATAATCCAAAAGATTTTATGTTCAATCAAATGAGTGTTTCTGTATTCCGACTTATTAATTAATTAGTAGGCAAATATATGTCGAATATTGTTGTGTAGCTGAAATCTATTGACCTAATGTTGTTAAATGGGGAATTAAGAATTAAAATTACAAACATCATGACCTCTTTTAATTTCTAAAGGAAAATTATAATTATTAGTTATAGAAATTTAATAAAGAATGTTGTTTGAAAATAATATTAGGTATGAATCAACCAAAATAAGTAAATAGCCCGACAAAATTAGACGATATAATTCGTAATTATAAATATAAAAATTAAAACTAAACCGAAATAGATGAATTTCAAAATAACAGAAATAAATCCAATAAAACATGATACAGCGATTGGGTGAAATGACGTAATCACAAAAGTAACCAAAATAATTAGTACAAAGCAGAATAAAAAATGTATTAGTATAAACTCTCCACTTAAGATGATGAAATTGCAATGCGAAAGTGACCACGATTGGATTGAGCAGCATTGAGGAGGGTAATGATCAAGTAGAGATGAGTTCCGTGGGTCGCATGGATAATCATCTTAGCTGAACAACTTGGATTAACTCACCAATAGAAAATATTAATAAGTATTACCTCTTTATGGACTTTCGAACAAACGCCGAAAATGGTAACACGAATTAATTATGATCCCATTGATCTAGCGGATAGTAGCCTCGACAGAGAGTAACTAACTAGAATAAATCGGCAATAAGAAAAAATTCCAGAACGAATATGCTTACCACTCATTGTAGATCCATGCAATGTCCCCAAACAGTCAGCTAATGAGGCTCACGACCAATATAAATAGCACGGGAAGCTGTCCTGGCAACTAGAATATCCTGTAAACCCAGGCAATAAAACAGTACGATCCAACTAGAACAATCGACCACCTGAAATCTAGCCCAAATGATAATACGAATGAAACAAAAATTAAACCAGAATTTAACCAAAATCCCACTTATTGAATAAATAAAATGATGCGAATAGGGAAATATAGACCAGCATACATCACGCTCTCTGTCTGGCATTTCTAGAAAAGGTCAATCGATAAACCCCGCTAAAGGAAATTTCGCAAGTGCTTACAAATTAGCCATATCGACCCACCGCGACGCAAGCAGTAAGTGTGTCTCGTAGAAAATTCAGTGTGCCAACAACATACGTGCACACCCATCCTAATATAACTACTGAAATTAGGCTACGCCGATCAAAAAATCTGAAAGCAAAAATGTCAAGAGCGACTAAATACCAAATTTCCACGAGTGGAACCACCAGCTCGCGAAGTCCCGGCACATCCGACGATGCAGCGCGGAGAATCCGAACAAGCTCAGAGAAGTTGCGCACAGCAGAAGGTAAAATTAATATTATTTGTAGGCGTTTTTGACATCTTCTTGAGTCCGAAGTAGACGCTACAAATCGCCAGAACCACTCCGATATTCCTCGAAAATTACATAACAATGACGATAAAATCGGCCATGACGTGGAGTGGTGAAATAGTTTACATTTGCTCGAAGACCCAAACTCCGCCCGTTCGGCACCAGATAAGCGGTGAATTGAACCATGCCATTATATAGTACTTACGAACTACGCACCACTCATAAACAGGTGTCGAAGTGCTGACAATCGAAATTCACCTCACCCATGCGAATTACCTATATTAAACTTATGTATCGTAAGATTTTATTGACAATAAATATAATTACGTAGTACATTGCTTTAGTAGGCTTATACGGTTTTCCTTTGACAGATAACTGAAAAATGGGTAAATCCCAGTGCTATACAATGATTAGAAACGAAATTAGGATTGGAAACCTTAAATATAAATCATTCAGGAATAGGAAATACTTATCCCCAAGGGATATAAGTTGGGGAATGATAAAATCTACTACTATACAAGTAATAGAATCGAATGAGGAATCCACTCGAACTTGAACTGATTAATGATCAGATTTTTCGTCTTGTGATGATAAAGTTAAGACACTGATCTAAATTACCGATCAATGAAAATATAAGTGACTTTGGTTAATCAAATATCTTTATTTTTCTTGGAGGACGCATAATTAATGTATAAATCTATCGTGAGTAACATTTAACTTTGAGTAAATACATTTAATTATATTTTAAAGCTTACCTTATCAGTATTTTTTCCCGATAGAGCCGTAGAATGAAATAATCAATTTACGAATATATTTTAATTAAAATTTAACCTTAAAAAATGAATTTTGAATCATGCATTGCCTGTAATTTTACATAGAGCACGATAAAGTTAATAATCTGATGAATATATTAGTAAATAATATTTGACCGTGAATCCATGAGATCTCAATCGTATTTACCAGTGATGTTTGATCGGAGTTGTCCCAAAGTAAACCGTAACGCGAATGGCTGACGTACAAACACATTTTTGTTTAATATTTAATATTATGTAAAAGAATTTTTATGGTATTTTGAATAAGTTTTTATCCGTATTTTCCCCAGAGAATTGTACCGCGAATAAATAGCTCATGAATATATCTTTAGGTAATAACTATCGTTAAACGAAAGGATTTTGAGTATATTTTAGACAATATTTTTCCGGCGTTCTTTTTTGGGTTGAGAGTGAACAAGCGAAGTTTGAGAGTAGTTTTGGCAATAGTTTTCCGCTTTCCCAAGAGAACTACAAAATGACCAAATGAATTTTCTTTTATTTTATGTAAAGTTTTACGTTTTTAACCCAATAAGACGAGTAGACAAATTTTCGAGCTTAATTTCGACCATAATCCTACGTTTTTCCAACGGAATTACCCGACGACTAAACCGAATTTGAGTAGATTTTAGATACTGCGGTTACATTGTTTTAGAAGGATTAACTAAACGATAGATTAAATTTTGAAAGTATTCCGTTGGCTAATCGCACTTTACGCTTTGAAATTTACTAGAATCGATTTTGTTAAAAAATTAGAAACATCCCGAAAAGTCGCGACGAGAAAATTCCAAGCGTCAAATTAGTTAAAATGTAAGATCTTAACCGTAAGATGACCCATATGGTTTGTTTATAGGTTTCAGCCCATGTTCATTTTTTCCACTTCCACTAAGGAAAGAAGTGACGTATTAGAATAGGAAGCAAATGTCCCTGACCTAAACAGGTATATTCTGCCATACCAATATTTTTTCCCTTTTAATAAGAATACGCAACCCATAAAGCTAGTGAGTCGACTCTACTCACATGACCCCACATTAGACAGTCAGTCCTATCAATTATGCCTAGATATTGATGTTAAGTCATATAATATTTTATTTATTTTATTTATCGTTCCAGAGGACTCGTGGATTGACGCGTCCCGGGTCACACTTCGCTTTCCGGCCCATTCCGCTGCACGGTGCCAGCAGGCGATGTGGGACGCGGGATTCTCAATTTCACCGGTTAGAGAATTCCGCGGAGAAGATCAACAACCTGGAGAAGACTTGGATCTGCCTTACGTGGCTATTAAGCGGGAACCCTGCAGAAATCCGGCGCGGGAAATAAGAGGCCAGGCGGAGCACCTCCTCGACCGCTTGGAGGAACACCAAAAACAAACGGCACGGCAGATCCAAAAGGCGCAACAGCACTTGGATGAGATAAATCGGGATATATCGGCCGGATTGATCCCGAGTACGGACGGGTACGCCCCGCCGTACAACATGTCGTTCAATCTAGACGACTCCAGAGTAAATCGGCCGATGGACGCCATCAATGTAGTAGTTCCGCGCAAATTATGGACCGGAAGAGGAGGGCGTACGAACGAAGAACCGAACGTCCATCGCGAGCATCCATATGCTCGAGGGCCGTCACGAGCCAACTATGATCGGCATCAGTGAACAACTAAGTCTGTTACTATGATTATTTCGTATGTGCATTCAAATAAATATTTAGTTAGCTTATTTCTCATTGTAGTGTTATAAATAAATGACTTGACAAAAACGAACCGTCTAATCTGAAGCTATAAGACATAAGTTCCGTTGTAAGTCTAAGTACCTCCTTTTACTGGCGAAATTAATTTTCCTTTATTGTAGAGATGAATTCCCACAATATCTTACAGCATGAATTAGCCAAGGCCCGGCTGACCATCAAAGATCTCCACCGACAAATCTTACAACTGACGGCCGAGGTTCAGCTAACAAAAGGCACTTGGATGGAACCGAACAAGGCCAAGCACCTGTACCAGAAACTAACAATCGTGCCGAAGGGTAGGGCTGATGAGAAGCAGCTCAATCAAAGCTTGAAGACACAAATCAAGGGCTTAGAGGTGGCGCTGTCTGCGTGTCAAGAAGGAGCAGCAGTGACCTACCCCAAGTTTTTGCCCCGGCCCAATTAGCTTATCGTGAAGCTAATTCCACTACGAAGTCTGCAGCCAAGCCAACTAAACACCGTCCGGGTAGAGCTGAACGGGCCAAAAGACGAGCCGTTCGAATAAAAGACTCAAATGCGTGAATTGTGTGTAAAATGTTTTTTAGCTATTGAGTAAAAATTTGTGCATGTCGTATTTGAATAATAAAGGTTTCTGGGTGTCAACAATTTGAAATTATATAGTTAGGCAATGATGTCACTCAGTCAGCCAGTCGTAATCACTGTTACGATTTCCTATCATCGGAAGGGGATGAAGATGAAAAATCGCACATAGACCTTCTAACGGTAGTGCGTTGGACCCAGTTTGAGGTCGGGCCAGAGCAGTTCCCGCGTGGCGCTCACCTTTGACGACCTCAAAGTCCATGGTTAGAGTTCCAACGTTGCGTAGCAATGGGTAACCACTGGGAATAAGAAGGTTAATTTTCATCTGGGGTCAGGGTTGTCAAAGACCATAACCCCACACTGTTATAACTACGATGTTCCCTATAATTATTACTAGCATTATCATTGTTACTATTATATGTATTACTTTTGTTAATTGTTACTACTATTATATTTATTATTATTCTTATTACTATAATTACCATTATATTTATTATTATTATTACTATTATTATTACTACTATTATTATTATCATAATTATTATCATTATTATAATAAGTACCATGATTATTATTATTATCATAATTATTATAATTATTATTATAATTACCATTATCCTTACTATTATCATTACTGTTAACAAATTTTTGTGTAGGGATTCGTCCTTATTCCTCGGCTTAAAAAAATATACTTTGCTTATTTAAAAATTTAGCTGTAATCCATCCTTAATTTACAGTTTTCGACAAAGTATTTTCCTTGAGTCGAAAAATTATTTTACGGTTTTATAAGGATATTACACTAACAATTGAACAACATTCCACTTTTACTTTACTATTTTCGATAAGTATTTTAATTGATTCGGAAAATGTTTGCAGCGTACCGCCCTTATTTTTCAGTTTTAATCTTATACCAACAGTTGAGCCGCATTCCATTTTTATTTTACTATTTTCGATAAGTATTTTAAGGGATTCGGAAAATTTGAGAAGCGTTCCGCCCTTATTTTACAGTTTTATAACGAATGTTTTAATTATTTCCGAAAATTTGCGCAGCGTTCTGCCCATATTTTCCGTCTCAATTCAACGTAATTTATTTAAATTCTTATATATTATTTAAAACATTATTTTTCATGATTTTAGTCGTTCGGATTAATCTTTTTCCGATGGCTGTTCATTTTAACTGTAGCAACGATTCCGTAATTTTTCCCGTTACCCTTTCCCTCTCTTTGTCCTTAAGATCTATGCATGTTCATGTTATATTTAATGAGTGCCCACTGGACTACTCGGTGTTAGTGATTTTGAGCCGATTGTTGTTAAAGATTTTTGTCGATTTTATCGAAATTAAGTGCAAGAAAGTTGAGCTAAAAGAGACACTCTCAAGCTACTCTTCTTCGCCGGAACCTTCAAGCGCACGACAGTTGGCGGACTTACAACACGCTTACACAGTCGATTGGGGTGTGTGATTTTACTTCCTTGCTTTATGTTTTGGTTGTTGGCCGAAAAAGAAATAATAAATAAATATTACCGTACCAATCGGGTAAAAGTCTCGAAATCATAAAACCGTTTTTTCATATAATTGTCGAAGTTCATAAATATATATATATATATATAGCATCACGATTCATTGTTCATAAATGAGGGCATAAACATCTTTCATTGCTTCATCATAGAGCATTTGATCAAGAGTCAATAATTCTCAAATCATCCACTCTCATAGCTCCCAATTGTCAGCGTACAGCAACTGAAAGTTATCGTGTCCAAGCAAAACAACCACTAGTGTTAATTGCCTGAATGCACGGCTAACAGCTGCAATGCACACCAACTCACTTTAGACTGAAATTTTTTCTCCGAAAAATAAGACTGAAAATTTGTCAAATCACATCAGTATATATACCTATAATTTGGCCTTAACCTTGCGTGTTAATTTTATTGCGATTAAACAAAATTCGACCTTGAAATTATTTTTGTTATCTAAATTAAATTTTTATTAATGTTGGGCCAGAACTCAAACGGCCTTGTGAATGTTTAAATGAATCGGTAACACATATGCAAATATAACATGCAGCTTTAAATTCAAAATCTATGAAAACATCAATTAACCCTATAAAAATATGAGAGAAAAAAACAATTACATATAAAATAATAAACATAAAAAATAAATTAAAATAATAACAAAAAGCAACAAGATCCGCACGATATAAATATAAACATAACACGAAAACCCAACAAATTCGACCGAAATCTGATAATTTAACAAAAAATGAAATTAAAATCAAAGAATTTGAATTAGAAATAATTCAATAAAAATTTCAAATAAAAAATTATCAAATGAAATTAAAAAATAATAAAAATTAAGATTAGAATACACTAGAAATACCAAGGTCGAATTTTGTTTTACTAAATCAAAAAGAACACGCAAAGTTAGGGACAAAAAATAGGTATATATACCGATCCATTTTTACACAATTTTAATCGTTTTTCTGATAAAACATTTTTTTCTAGAAATCTAATTTTACTAAGTGAGTGAGAGTTTTATTTGGAAGCTCTCTCCACGTCACATCCTCGCAACCTCGATAGAGCTCTGCTTGGATGTCGGCGTGGGGAGAGTGGTATTTTGTATGATTTTCGTTATGAGCAAGTAATTGTTATATTATTTTTAATATTAATAAAGTATTTATAATTCATAAAATAATTTTGTTTTCATAAATTATTCGTTATTTGTCGAAATTTTTCCGGCCCACAGCCAAAACACATCACAAGTTAGAAAAATCAGATATATTATTCAGATTCGTGTAAGTGCGTGGAATATCGCCAATGATCTGTGCCCGTGAAGACCCCGGCGTGCGGAACGCAGGGATCGGAACGTCAATATTACTCCGTATAGAAGAAAGGAGGGATAAGGAAGTGGTCTTTGGCTATTTCCTCGTCTCTCGCTCCTTTAAACTCTTACATACGGCTCAAAATCACCACACCGAGTAGTCCAGTGGGCACTCATTAACTATAATGTAAACACAACGCGCCTAAGGTCAACCAGGGAAGGTGACGGGGCATTATAAATGAAATTGTTGTTATAACTCTTGAAATTAATCGTAAACTTAAGCTAATATGCTGACCATTAAATTTGAACTATGGATAAGAATTCAAATTCCTCGTAATTAAGCGCCTAACCATTTGTAATCTAGAGTCACGAATTCGAACAAATTAAATTCAGAGACGTAAAGCGGTACGCTCATAGCTAAGCTAACAGATAACAACGAGAGTTTAACTGAAATCTCGATGAAGTAATGATAGAAACCACAAGAGTTTAGACTAATATTAATTCAAATCAGCGGGGAAAAATAACAAATGATGAAATTACCATTCTGAATCTAAATTACTAAAAATAAAGGGATCGTCAAAATAAACTTCAAGCATCGTCTCGTACCAACCCCAATAAGTGTAAAGACATAAATTTTCGTGGCACAAAACCCCATCGGTTTGGTACAGTCACGTCAGGATTAGATAAAAAATTTTGGCGAAAAGGTAGAAGAGATTAGGGTACCTACTGTTTGTAAATAAGGTCACCAACAATAGTTCTTTCCTTTCCATAAACGATTATTCTAAACATCTAATAGCCCACTTAAAACCAATAGGTCTGTTGGGGAACAGAATAGGAGAAGGTAGTCTCCGCGAACCCCAGGAAATAAAATAAACTTTTGATAGAACCCGTTAACATTGTATATCATAGCCGTAGTAGCCCATAAACCAAGAACAGAAAATCGAGTAGGATCGATGAACGAAATCTTCCAACATAAATCCCAAATCACAAATAAGAAAGTAAATAATTCGACTCGTAATCCCGCACTAATTAAAGAGATTGCTCAAATAAAATGAAATTAATATTAAAATACACAAATGCCAATTACTTAATTAACAACGTGATAACAATTATTACATGAGAATACAATAAGCGAGCGGTGCATAGGAATCATCATAAAAATACAAAAGGGTTCTGGAATGTCTCATTATATTCATAAAACTGCACTTTCCTCATTGAAGAATTAATTGCTGATCAACCATCATAGTTCCCGCATCCGTCGATTCTTCTATGTTTTTGTTTTGTTGCCAACTAGATATGGTACAGGTCTCATAATTGATTCTCGTCCAATACCAGTTTAACTCGGATTGTGTCTTCCGATATAAAATCGATAATCGTAAACTTTCGTCCCTGTCTAAGCTAAAAGGAGTTGTTTTTAGACGGTTGTGAATTGTCAACAAATGATCTTACTCGGATAAAATCAATAAGCCCATTGGATAACACATAGTATTAGTGGACAATGTCTGATTACGAATGGATGTGGAAGGCGCAGAAAGGGGAAAAGAACGCCAAGTTTCCTGAACGCATAATAAACATTTTAATAATAGTAGAAAATTACTTTAATATCCAAGAAGGAAAAGAAATCCTGCGCTTCAATATCAGAAATATAATTCCGAATCCCGCTAGAATAATCCAAGATAAATGATGACCACGTCCATTAAAATCACTTGGAATATAATATTAAATCAATTAAGGACAAACAAATAACCTATCTCTAGAAATAGCGAATTCATCATGAGGCGAGACACTCACGTATATAATCGCCTATATCGCGGCAATGACCTTTAAAGCGAAAATCCGGATTTTTGTCTACGGCTGATGTGTGCACATTAAATCATACACACCAGAATTGACATTCCCTGGAAGTAATAGAGAAAATTTGTCACGATTATTAGGGACCTGTACTGCATACACTCGCTGCTAGTCAGTGTGCGCGTCTCCTCACCGATCGATGGTTGACACACCAAAGCTATATATAGTAACGAGTCAGCGTAGTAGATGGCATTTTTAAGTAAGAAAAATTGTAAGAAAGAAAAAAAAATTCTTTGAGATGGACCCACGAAGAATTCCAGCAGGCAGGTGGAACACAGTCAGGACTCCAGAAGAAGACGTTGCAATCGAGGAGCAACCCATAAATAAATCATTGATTTTTCATTGATATATTTTTACGACCCCTTGGCGTAAGCTGCAGGAAAACCGCAAGAATCACGTTCATGAATAGGACGAGATAAGCAAGCCAGTTTCTGGGACCACGAGTTTTAATGCTGAATAACACCTATGAACTTATTGTTTATTCATACAACTCCCAAGAATAAGGATACTTGAACCTCAACAAACCCCAATTACTAAGATGTGTAACTCATGTGTAGACGATTATGAGGACTCGGAACCTGAAGCCTTACAATTGCCATTACCATTTTGGCAACACTATAGGAAAAACCGTTGTTGTCAGTTAAGAAACCCCGAGAATTGGAGTTACTCGATCGACACCGTGGAATTATTTTGAGTATCATGGAGATTTCCAGAACTGACTAGATTAATTTTATTTCATTCCACCTCTTCCATTTTTAGAATTATAAAGCAATTAAATTATTTTATGCATTTTAGATCTTTTCATTTTAGAATTATAACTCAATTGCATTATTTTACGTATTTTAAATTTTTCCCTTTTAGAATTACAAATCAATTACACTATTTTAGGTATTTTAGATCTTCCGTTTTAGAATTATAAATCATTTATATTATTTTACGTATTTTAGATCTTCCATTTTAGAATTATAAATCAATTATATTATTTTACGTATTTTAAATTTTTCCATTTTAGAATTATAAATCAATTACATTACTTCATGCATCTTAGCTTTTTCCATTTTAAAATTTTAACCACCCAATAATCTAAAGCGAGCGCAGGTCTTCTAACGACAGCTCGTTGGACCCAGGGGTTGTCCGAGCAATTATAGTATTGGCGACAACGCTCACTTTTTGCGGACAATCCACCCACTCGATCACATTTCCAACGTTGCCTAGCAACGGGTGCCGAGTGGTGACCAGAAAATATTTACATGGCGTTACCTGGGAAACCATGGAAAAATTTAAAACAAACATCAAACCCCAGTAACCCACGATTAATTTCTTAATTTAAATTGGTAATTTATTTTTAAAATTTTTAATTAAATTCATTTAGCCAGGAATATTTTATTTTTATTCATTTAATTCATTAATTTTTACTTTTATATAAATGGTCATTTTACGGTCAAATTTTCTTGTTATTATGTTATTTTTTATGTAAATTTCGTGCGGTTCTTGATGCATTTTGTATTTATTTTATTTTACTTTTATGTTTTTGATTTTATATTTATTTATATTCTCTCAGATTTTAAAATGTTTAGTTGGTGTTGTATGTTAAATTTTAAGTTATCTTGGTGCTAAGTTTTCGTGCTGTATTACTGATGCATTTAAACAATTTTCAGAGCTATTTGTGTTCTGGCCCAACACTTTATTAACTCATTGAGTTTAATGTCAAAATATGACCCATTAATTCTTTTGCAAAATCACATCACCTTCATCAAATTTTAAAATCTTACTGTTTAGTAGCGTTGTGAGAATGATAAATTGGATCCACATTAACGTTAAAATAACCTTACCCAATAATTATTCCAAATATAAAACTTAATTCAAAAAAATTAATTTTTACAACATTCTAATTTTTCGCGTTAAATATCTGAAAACTATGTGATAATTTAAAGATATTTTAGTGACCCTTCAAACTTAATATATTAATTTTTCATCAAACTTTTAGGTTTTCCTCATTTTTTCAAACTATTCTTTATTTCTTAGCAAATAAATTATTTCTATTAAATTATTATTAATAATACTATTAAAAGATTAAATAAATTTAATTCCAAAAGGTTTGTTTAATCAGCCAAATTTAAATTAAAAAACAAATATTTTTTAAATATATAAATTAGTAATTTATAAATATTTATGATTTGCCTTATTTTATTGTAATTTAATGACTTCACAATTATTTACCGGCAAAAAATTTTATATAATTTCTTCATGTGACACAGATGTGAGTTTGAATTAAAATGTGATAAAAATAAGTATTTTATTGTACAGATCAAATCAATTTTAATTGATGCTGGAGCAATATTCCAATCTTATTTGTCTGAAAGTATAAGCTTTGCAATTAGTGATAGTTATTCTGAATCTGAAGTTGGTGAAGCTGAAGATTTATATAACGTAGCTGTAGTCACTGTAAGTAAAATGTACTGTAAAAATTTAATTTTTAAATTGATAAATTTTAGTCTGAATGGGTTCGTTTGTGTCTACAATGGGGGAAATGCCAATAGTAATTAATATTGAATTTTATCTATAGAAATTTATGATAATTGATGATTAGCATGAAAACATTTCATCCATCAGTAAGGAACCTGTTTGTGAAAATGATATTTTACCTTGTCAATGTAAGAACTTCAATTAATCTTTATAATATTTGTTAATGTGAAAATGACAGATAAACAGCGAAGAAGACATCGATAAGTTGCAGGCATACATAAGAATCTACGGTGGCAGTCTGTCGAACGTGATCAATGAGGAGGTAACCCATGTAATAATCGGTGTGATTGAAGGAGTAATTTACTTGATAATTCATTCTTATTGATACTGAATACTAAATTAGGAGGTTTATGAAAAAGTTCTCAGCCAAATCACCGAAAAAGTTGCATTGGTAACGCCCAATTGGGTGATTGAGTCAATCAATAACAAGTCAACCAAGCCAGTCGGTTTGTTCCATCCGAATGTAATTTTTGAGAAACTAAAACAACTGCAGGTTTGCAATGAAATTTCCATTATTGATTTTCAATCTTTTATCCTAAAGAATTTTTCAATTATTTTGTTTTTTAATTTATTATTGATTATTATTTTCTGAATTTTTTTTATATTGAAAATTCTTTTCTGTTTTCTAAATTTTTATTTTTTGTAAATTTTATTCTAATTCATTATTGAATATTATTTTTCTTAATTTTTGAGATTATTATTACTTTTTTTTTGAATTTATTCTTTTATATTAATTTTTTAAAATTTATTATTTTTCTGGTTTTTAAATTTATTATTGAATATTTATTTTCTTAATTTTTGAATTTTTTAACTATTATTTTTTTCGAATTTTTAAATTTATTTAATATTAATTTTTTAAAATTTATTATTTAATATTATTTTTCTGGTTTTTAAATTTATTTTTAAATATTTATTTTCTTAATTTTAAAATTTATTGACTATTATTTTTTTCGAATTTTTTAATTTATTCTGTAATATTCATTTTTTAAAATTTTTTATTTAATATTATTTTTCTGGTTTTTAAATTTATTTTTAAATATTTATTTTATTAATTTTTGAATTTATTGACTATTATTTTTTTTGAATTTATTCTTTAATATTAATTTTTTTAATTTATTATTTAATATTATTTTTCTGGTTCATAAATTTATTATTGAATATTTATTTTCTTAATTTTTGAATTTTTTAACTATTATTTTTTTCGAATTTTTAAATTTATTATTTAATATTATTTTTCTGGTTTTTAAATTATTTTTGAATATTTATTTTCCTAATTTTTGAATTTTTTAACTATTATTTTTTTCGAATTTTTAAATTTATTATTTAATATTATTTTTCTGATTTTTAAATTTATTATTGAATATTGGTTTTCTTAATTTATGAATTATTTGAATGTTATTTTTTTAAATTTATTTTTAAATATTTATTTTCTTAATTTTAAAATTTATTGACTATTATTTTTTTCGAATTTTTTAATTTATTCTGTAATATTCATTTTTTAAAATTTTTTATTTAATATTATTTTTCTGGTTTTTAAATTTATTTTTAAATATTTATTTTATTAATTTTTGAATTTATTGACTATTATTTTTTTTGAATTTATTCTTTAATATTAATTTTTTTAATTTATTATTTAATATTATTTTTCTGGTTCATAAATTTATTATTGAATATTTATTTTCTTAATTTTTGAATTTTTTAACTATTATTTTTTTCGAATTTTTAAATTTATTATTTAATATTATTTTTCTGGTTTTTAAATTATTTTTGAATATTTATTTTCCTAATTTTTGAATTTTTTAACTATTATTTTTTTCGAATTTTTAAATTTATTATTTAATATTATTTTTCTGATTTTTAAATTTATTATTGAATATTGGTTTTCTTAATTTATGAATTATTTGAATGTTATTTTTTTAAATTTATTTTTGAATATTTTTTTTAAAATTATTTTTTTGTTTTCTAATTTTACGTATTTTTATTTTTTCTTTGATTAATGTTTTATTTATTAATTTTTGTTATTCCTATCCTTTATAATTTTTTTATTTTTTCCCGATTTTTAATTTGTTATTGAATATTATTTCTTTGATTTTTAAATTTATTATTAATAAATTTATTTTTTATTAATTATAATTTTTCGTAATATATTTAAATTTTAAAAAATTTGTTTTCCAAACTTTATTTATTAAAAATTTTATGTTTTCATAATTTTTTATTTGGTATTTTGATTTTTAATTTATTATTAATAAATTAATTTATATAAAATATTCCGCCATCGACAAAAAAGATTTTAAAGTTCATATTTTTAAAATTATTTTTTGTTTTCTAATTTTGCGGCTTTTATTTTTCTTGATTAACACTTTAATTTTTTATTGATTTTTGTTTTTATCATCCTATAAAAATTTTTATTTTGTCCAGATTATTAATTTGTTTTTAAATATTTTTTTTAGATTTTTAAATTTATTAATAAGTTAATTTATTATTAATTATAATTTTTCTTAATAGATTGAACTTTTAAAATTATTGTTTTTCAAATTTTTATTTATTAAAAATTTTATTTTTTATTATTTTTCCACCCTTCATAATTTTTTATTCGTTACATATTTTTAATTTTTATTAATTGTCCTTTTCAGGATATTTTATTTTTTATAATTAATTTTATTCTGTTCAGACATTTTTAATTTATGTTTTAATATCATTTTGATTAATTTTATATTGAATATTATTTATTTTGGATTTCTTGATTTCTTATTGAATAATGTTTTTTAAAAATTTATTTTTGACTATAGGTTTTTTGGATTTTTTATTTTATTAATGATAATTTTTCTTAACCTTTGAATTTATTGAATATCATTTTTTCGGTTTTTTAATTTATTACTTAGCATCATTTTTCTGGTTTTTAACTTTTTAAATTTATTATTGAATATTGTTTTTCTTAGTTTTTGAATTTATTTAATATTATTTTTTTTGATTTTTAAAATTTATTATTGTTTATTATTTTTTCCGATTTTTAAATTTTTTTTATAGTTTTTTTTATCATACCTACCAAATTATATCGTTTTTGATGGTATTTATTTATTTTTATTCTTACAAAAAAACAGTGTTTCATAGAATTAAATTTTGATCTTTGATCATAATGAAAATAAAATTTAAGTCAATCTAATTTGCTGGAATCATCGGATCAATCTAGTTTGCATTATAATTGGAGTCGAATCAACACTGACTGATAAATTTTAAGCTTATTTTAAAGGATTTCTTTTAAAATATATCACAAATAAATATATTCATTATAGTTTACATTTTAACTGCATTTCTCCAATTACCAAAAAACTATTTAAACAATTCCATTTTAAAAACGAAAAATTCTTAAATTGAATTTTAATAAAATCCAACCAATTAACTTTGGATAAACATTCCAAAGGTAAAGATGTTAGAAATAAATCATTAGTTTTGAAAACAATGAAGAATTTTAATCACTTAAAGTTATTATAAAGACGTTTTTTGTTTTTCACATCTGATTTCTTTATAAGTGAAATAATATTTTCTCTCCAAAATTTGACAATGAATCAGATTTATTTAAGATATTCACGAATTTACGGCACAGCCTTTTTCAAGGAAATAACTTGAAAAAGGCTGTGCCGAAAATTCATTAAAAGTTGTTTGATTATTACATCTATTTTGGAGTCATTCAAATAAAAATTTCCGAATTTCAGAATAAAAAAAATATGACTGTTTTAAAAAAATGGTTACCGCTTCAACAAAAAAGAAAAAATTTAAAGTAAATGTAAAATGTTAAAATCTATGATTTTAAAAATTACAAAATCAAAGTTTTTAACAAATTATTATATTATATAATCGACCATTAAAAAAATTCCGTAAAATTATATTTAGATACGTAATCGATGATTAAACCAACGTTTCACCTATTTAAAACAAACTTTTAAAAAATTAGGGGGAGGGGGGTATCGCAAAAAAAGTCAGGGTGATCTTAGAAATTTTTTATGAAAAGTTAAGTGTCCCCCTTACTTTTTTTCCAACGTCGAGGATTTTACATTGGATCTGGAGTGTACATATCTATTTACTTATTTTGTTCATTAATTGTTGAAACTGATATTATATAGCCACGTGATTTTGAAACAAGTTTATTTTGGGTGTTTTTCAATAATAACAGAAACATTACACAATCGATATCTATGCAGTTACTGCGTTTTCGGTAAAGAAATTTTAAAAAATTCATGAAAGTTTATGTCATTTATTTCTTTAAATTTTAATCAATTTTATTTTATTCCGTTTCCGAACATGATGTTTGCAAAATTCCAACGTAAATCTGTGGAATTATATATTTGCAAAGTAATAATGGAAGTATTTAAGTACAATGTAATATCAAGAAAAGTGAATGAAGAAAGTATTTTGTTAACTGATTCATAAATCAGTGAGTATTTCCAAATTGGTTTGAACCCTGTTGATGTAGGACAACTAAAAGCTTTTAGTCAGTCAACAAACAAAGTTTTAGATTAAAATTTATTTAACCAAAAACTTGACTAATATATTTTTATTAAAGAGTTGTATAATTTTGTTTTAAATCATGCTGAAGAAATGAATTGAATCATTTATATTTTTTAGAAAATTCGGCGCTCGCGCTTTATTTTTTGTACATTATTTGCGAAATTTGATAATTCATTTTTCAGAGATCATTTTGTACAAGTTTAATCATTTTTGCCAAATTAACATTGAATAGTATATTTTGAATATCATTGGGATTTTCATGAGAACTAATGTGCATCACTACGTTTCACGCTCATTAAAATCACATACAATGACAATTACCAAATAAATAATAATTATATGTTAAAATAAAAAAAATGTTACAGTGAGTACGTTAAACAATTAATAATTTGGTATAATGAATTTATAAATTTTTTGTTTAAAATATGATATATTCAAATTTAAAATTAAAAAGCTAAAGTATATAAACGACATTTAATTTAACCCTATAACATGACACATGACAAATGATAATTTTTATATGATAATCAATGATAATAATTCGTTTCCCGAAGTTATGTCATAAAGATGGATATCGATAAAGTGTGTATTAACTGCGACAAAGTGAGGTCTATTAGGACCAAACACCGAAAAGACTTCTAGATACAAGGTTTTGATTAATATACAACAAGTGCAAAAATGAAAGATTATTTTAAGAAATACGTTCTTTGTGACAAACACGCAAAAACGTGTTATTGTAAAGATGTTACCAAAAAAATACTAAAAGTCGTTTTAATTTATTTTGACAAAACAAAATGCACACGACTGTTAACTGGAAAAGTTATTTCCGTTACGTTTTGAAAGGATAAATGCTCCAACAATTGGCGGCATTGGAAGGAGAGTGCGAATAGACGAAAGTATATTCAGAAGAGCACGCAAATACAACAAGGGCGATTACTTTTAGGTGATTTGAATGGTGAAAATGCTGCAAATATGAATTGTAGAAT